>WJXA01000164.1:0-33406 GCA_014282245.1 Rhododendron simsii | reverse complement strand
GGGTTTGTCAAGTCACTATTGAAGCGGGGATTGATCCCGTGAGATTATTCGTTGACAAATGCAAGGTCAGTGAGAGATCTTAGCAATCTTATTCTTGAGGGATAGATCCAGAGAGGAAAGTTCTCGAAAGATCATCTTGTGAGGTTTCTCAAGTTCCTAATGAAGCGGGGATTGATCCCGTGAGATTGTCTTTGCCAATTCAAGATCAGTGAGAGATCTTAGCAATCCTACTTCTTGAGGGATAGATCCAGAGAGAGAGTTCTCGTAAAGGTACAACGTTTTCAGGTTTGTCAAGTTCCCTATTGAAGCGGGGATTGATCCCGTGAGATTATTCTTTGACAATTCAAGATCAATGAGAGATCTTAGCAATCCTACTTCTTGAGGGATAGATCCAAAGAGAGAGTTCCTATGAAAGCACAATGTTGTGAGGTTTCTCAAGTTCTCTATTGAAGCGGGGATTGATCCCGTGAGGTTATTCATTGACAAATCAAGTTCAACGAGCGATCTTAGCATCCCAATATCTGTCGGAATTGTTCCGAAAGATGATTGAAGGACGCATTAAGAGATGCGAGTCTGGAAAGGCTGCCAATCTGAGAGGGAATGGTCCCATATATTAAGTTGTTGGACAGATCAAGTTTCACTAGATGTGGTAACGAAGAGAAGTTAAGACCGGAAAGCGTACCTCTTAAACCAATACTGTCAAGGGTTAAAATGGTTACTTTACTGGCATCGTTGCAACCAATTCCGACCCAAGTGCAATGACTGCTTTCATTCCATGATGAAAGGGAGATTGGGTTTGATTGTCAAGGCTAGCTTTCCACTTCAAGAGAGCGACTGCTTCGCTTTGTTTTGCAACAGTATTAGTTGCGGGAGAAGCAGGAGCAACGGCGGAATCAGATGAAGAGACAAATGGAATTAGGATCGTGATGATAACAAAGACAAAGATGATTATGGAGTGAAGTGCTTGGAAATTGGGTGCTCTTTTAGGTTGGGATGCCATGGTTGTTGGTTTCTTACGACAATTAATTAAGCTAGGAGTGGCAGTTGTTGCATGCATAGAAGGAAGGATCGATGAAAGCTTTAATTAAATGTACGTCCTTTGTATGGGGGCCGGGGGACTATTTATATATAGGAACATGTACTAATTAAACATGTTTATCGCATATGTGAAATTTACGTCACACATTAACGATCGAAATTTCTTCTTCATGACTCATTAGTCAAGTCGTCGATCTTGCTCTCTTTTTCCTTTTCTTTTCTTCTAATTAATTCCTGCTCATCCAGTCGTCCAGATAAAGTTTCAAAAATCACGCAAGATACTATATGCCAATAAATTGCATTAATTTTTTCTTGATATCTTTAAATTGCTGCAAAAGTTTTGAAAAAAATTCGTGCCAATATACATTACTTTTTCTAAAATACACGGTTTCAAAAAATGTGAGCAATTTAGGACAAATGGAGTATTAGCTTTTACGTGTCTGACTTGCTTCTCAAATACTATTTAACTTTCTCCTTGTATTGGAAACAACACCACTTCATTGAGGGCAAATGGTCTAGCGGAAACCCAAAACTTCTATCCAATAAATTTTCTCCATCTATATATCTCTCTCCACTCATTAGACTACAAAATCTCACTCAAAACCCAAACCAAACCATGTTTTGGGGATTTTAGAACTATAATTATTTTGTCCCCACCAATGTCCGGTAATTTCCCGCGGTTGTTTCAATCAACATTTTTTATTTTTTTTAATTGATTGATAAAGGAAACAAAACTCACACAGAATGACACGTTGCTGAAAATTTTCATGGTATGGAGCAGTAATATTTATAGGAACATGATTCATCACATATGCAAATCGCGAGCTTGAGATAATTATAATGCGTACAATGAAATTTTCATCACACATTATGTCGCTTTGTTTTCTCCCCACTCAAGGAAGTACTGCAGTTGTCTGGACCGTCAGAGGATGACTGATGAGAATAATTTGCAGAACTCGCCAAAATTGATCGATATCAACGGGCATGTGCAGCCAATTAAGATGGAATATATCATCAAATTACTACACAGCAATTGGGAAGAATTGGGAGCTTTCTGTCAGGTCAAGTTCATCCATTCGCGCCACACAAAAATCACAAGGCAAGTTCGCCGCTCCCGTAAACACGTCAGATAAAGTTTCAAAAATCATGCAAGATACTATGTGCCAATAAACATGGAATCAACTTACCATGCGTGGAGGGGTAGACTAGACGTTGGGCGCCCGGGTCACTTTTGTTTTTCCCAACTCAAGGAAGTACTACAGTTGTTTGGGCCACAACAAGGATGACTGATGAGAATAATTAGTAGAAGTGGCCGAAATTGATCGATATCAAGGGGCATGTGCAGCCAATTAACATGGAATATTATATCAAACTACTACACGGCATTTGAAAAGAACTGGGAACTTTCAGCCAATTATGATCACCGTAAATGTTCTAAGCCCCCATAGACTTCACCACATATGGTATCTATTTTGGTCACCCCTCCTCTTCCCTTGGAGGCCTCTGGGAGGCAAGAAGAGAGGCCCAAGATTATTCAAATGCTTTTAACAGCTATTACGTAGCCTGTTGCCATTCACAACAACAAGGTGTAGCGCAACCCATAATCTATAAAAAAAATTGAGGTATTATTAACTTTTGTCAATACGAACCAATAACCTATACAAAAATTTAATTTTTTAATTTTAATTTCTTTAATTTGTCCATACGAACCAATAATCTATATTAACTTTTTAAATTTCTTTTATCAATATGAACCAATAATCTATAAAAAAAAATTGAGGCATTATTAACTTTTGCAAAAAAATCATGCAGATAAAAAAAGCTGATGTTATATTATTAAGATAAAAAGAAAGTGATCCTACGACATTGCTCCCTCCATCCCATATTGCTCGCTCTTTTTAGGAACCGTCCATTTTGCACACAAAAATAACATATTTATGAGTTTTTTTTTAAAAAAAATTGCATCAATTTTTTCTTGAGATCTTTAAATTGCAGCAAAAATTTTGAAAGAAAATTCGTGCTAATACATTACTTTTTCTAAAATACACGGTTTCAAAAAATGTGAGCAATTCCCACAAATAAACTGTCTGTCTCAATTTTTTCTTGAGATCTTTAACAAATTCTCATACGAAATTCCCACAAAGAAACTGTCTGTCTCTGTTCGACATCTCATTTTGTGTTTTGGGGAACCATATAAAGTCATTGGAATGCTGTTAACCCATTCTTGAAAATAGACTTGAATAATATCATAAAGCAGATCAAGGCTTGAACCACAGCTTTTAAACAAGTCAACATTTTTTATTTTTTTTAATTGATTGATGAAGGAAACAAAACTCACACAGAAGATACGTTGCTAAAAATTGTCATGGTATGGAGCAGTTATATTTATAGGAACACGATTCATCACATATGCAAATCGCGAGCTTGGGATAAATATAATGCGTACAATGAAATTTCCATCACACATTAGGTCTTCCAAACTTTCTAATATGTTCTCAATAACAACTTATCGTGCATGGACTGGTAGACTTGACGTTGGGCTCTGCCCGGGTCACTTTGTTTTCTCCCCACTCAAGGAAGTACTGTAGTTGTATGGACCATCAGAGGATGATTGATGAGAATAATTTGCAGAACTCGCCAAAATTGATCGATATCAACGGGCATGTGCAGCCAATTAAGATGGAATATATCATCAAATTACTACACAGCAATTGGGAAGAATTGGGAGCTTTCTGTCAAGTCAAGTTCATCCATTCGCCCCACACAAAAATCACAAGGCAAGTTCGCCGCTCCCATAAACACGTCAAATAAAGTTTCAAAAATCATGGAAGATACTATGTGCCAATAAACATGGAATCAACTTACCATGCGTGGAGGGGTAGACTAGACGTTGGGCGCCCGGGTCACTTTTGTTTTTCCCAACTCAAGGAAGTACTGCAGTTGTTTGGGCCACTACGAGGATGACTGATGAGAATAATTAGTAGAAGTGGCCGAAATTGATCGATATCAAGGGGCATGTGCAGCCAATTAACATGGAATATTATATCAAACTACTACACGGCATTTGAAAAGAACTGGGAACTTTCAGCCAATTATGATCACCGTAAATGTTCTAAGCCCCCATAGACTTCACCACATATGGTATCTATTTTGGTCACCCCTCCTCTTCCCTTGGAGGCCTCTGGGAGGCAAGAAGAGAGGCCCAATATTATTCAAATGCTTTTAACAGCTATTAGGTAGCCTGTTGCAATTCACAACAACGTGTAGCGCAACCCATAATCTATAAAAAAAAATTGAGCTATTATTAACTTTTGTCGATACGAACCAATAATCTATAAAAAAATTAATTTTTTAATTTTAATTTCATTAATTTGTTGATACGAACCAATAATCTATCTTAACTTTATTAATTTCTTTTGTCGATATGAACCAATAATCTATAAAAAAAAATTGAGGCATTATTAACTTTTGCAAAAAAATCATGCAGATAAAAAAAGCTGATGTTATATTATTAAGATAAAAAGAAAGTGATCCAACGACATTGCTCTCTCCATCCCATATTGCTCGCCCTTTTTAGGAACCGTCCATTTTGCACACAAAAATGACATATTTATGAGTTTTATTTATAAAAAATTGCATCAATTTTTTCTTGAGATCTTTAATTGCAGCAAAAATTTTGAAAGAAAATTCGTGCTAATACATTGCTTTTTCTAAAATACACGGTTTCAAAAAAATGTGAGCAATTTAGGACAAATGGAGTATTAGCTTTTACATGTCTGACTTGCTTCTTAAATATTTAACTTTCTCCTTGTATTGGAAACAACGCCACTTCATTGAGGGCAAATGGTCTAGCAAAAACCCAAAACTTCTGTCCAATAAATTTTCTCCATTTATGTATCTCTCTCCACTCATTAGTCTAAAAAATCTCACTCAAAACCCAAACCAAACCATGTTTTGGGGATTTTAGAACTATAATTATTTTATGTCCCCACCATTGTCCGGTAATTTCCCGCGGTTGTTTCAAATCAATCATGGACAAAAATGCCCTTTTGAGATGCCCCAAATTGCACTCAAATTGGACTTAATTGTGTCATGGTATATGTAATTGGTTGTCTATTATATGGACTTTTATTGCATGGAAAATGAAAAGTCTTCAAGTCTTCGGCTGTTACTATGAAAGAGGAGTAATCATCTCCAAAAAGGAAATTCATTAAGGTGTTATCCATTCCAGTGTGAGCTAGATCAGCTGCAGCACTAGATTGAGTAGCTGGCTCCCCACCTAGCTGGACAGTATGATCTTAATCGAGTACGCATAGTCGTAGAGTCCATGCTTCCCGAGACTCCAATTAATATTAGCTAATAACAAGGGTTAAGAATATGCTTATTTTGTGATCTCTCTCTCTCTCTCTCTCTCCTCAAGCCACCATGGTATCCCCGAAAGAAGAAGAAACCCTATTCTTCGGCAAGAAAATCTCATCGGTCGGGCCGGGCCAGGTCACCGGAGAGGACGTGATCCACGAGCCAACAAGCATGGACCTAGCCATGAAGCTCCACTACCTCAAAACAGTTTACTACTTCAGGAGCCAAGCAGTTGACGGGCTGACCACAATGGACATCAAGGAGGCCATATTCACTTGGCTCAACCAGTTCTACCCGGCCTGCGGCCGGTTCCGGCGGGGCGAGTCTGGGCGGGCCTACGTCAAGTGCAATGACTGTGGGGCCAGGTTCATTGAGGTCCATTGTGGAAAGAGCCTTGATGAGTGGATGGAGATGAGGGAGGAGGAGGTTTCTAAGACTGTGCTGTGTCGTGCCATGCCAGGCCGAAACCATGTTTGTGACGTGCCCATGCCGTGCCAGCATGGTCCATTTGACACCTCTAAATTGGTGTAATTTGTTATCTTTATCGCCTATATTCGGGGGATGTCCCTTAGAATTATTTGCGCATCTAGGTTCACATTGCTTGTTTTGTTGCGGGGTACGGAATCACATTTTTCTTGATCTGGTACGGAATCACATTGTCCATTTTTTGTAGCAGGTTGATTGTTGTAGAGTAATTATTCAATAGTTCCGGAGTACCATGTGGCATGTCCACGTCGTGCTCCGATCCCAACCAATAATGTAGCGGTAAGTCCACACCTTAAGTCTAGCTTATCGAACAATGATCCACATCAAGTACTGGGATTCGAAGGAAGATGAAAATCTTCTCCCAACGGTGTGACATAATCGGGTCAACATAGCGCTCATATTTTGTTCGATAAAGATATAGGTACCGACGGATTTCCCACCGAAATCGTACCGACGGGCCTCGCCGGGCCATCTCCGGCCACCGGACAGCCGATCCGAGCCGTCCAATAATTCTAAAAAAAAAAACCGAGGGGGCCTACGCGCGAAATAAAGGCATCCGATGTGTGTAGGATGTTGGATCAAGCACCCTTTTTTTCGTATATATATGTTTACATATATACACGAAACATATATACACGAAAAAAAAGGTGCTTGATCCAACACCCTAGACACTTCGGATGCCGTTATTTCGCGCGTAGGCCCCCTCGGTTTTTTTTTTTAGAATTATTGGACGGCTCGGATCGGCCGTCCGGTGGCCGGAGACGGCCCGCCGAGGCCGTCGGTACGATTTCGGTGGGAAATCCGTCGGTACGGATAGCAGCACTCTATTTTGTTCCAATCTCCAAGTCTCAAGCTGTATGCCTCTTGTACGCTGTATATTCGGTTAGCTTTTTTTAATTTCAAGCTAATTTACCAAAAAAAAAACAATTCTTGCTGTCAGGATCTTATAATTTGAATGAAAAATTGGAAGACTATATCAAGTGCCTACACTTATTTTATTAAGTTGATTCTTCACGAGCCCATTCAAAAAGATTCTACTAGTTCTTGAATAGATTATTGTTTATCTTTTCTATTTAATTATATATTTCATGTGGTTTCAGGATTATAAACCATCTGGTAACTCAGATATTCGACAATGATGTTGCAAGTTTTGAAGCTTCGTAGATGTATAGAACTTAGAGATGTATTGATTGAGACTGATTTTCCTAACACTTAAATCTTAAAAGACCGGACAAAATCCAAATGCTTGGAGGGAACAATTAGCTAAAGAATGCACGAGGAGCCTTGTGTCTACCATTGAACAAGGATTATTGTATAGCGGAGTATATGAAATCCAGCCTTATTAGTCTATGTGCGACTTGAGGACTCGGTCACTGCATGCCAACAAACAATATGTGCACCATACACCCAAAAAAAAAAAAAACAAATTACGGAACATTACAAAAATAGGAAACTTGTTCTGAAAATCAGCCACAACACAGTAAATAGAATCCAATGAAATCCTGAAAAAGCATGGAGAGGTATGGCAGCTTCAAAGATCACCACATCCTTATAGTAAGCCACTGATATCTGATTCCACTGCTGATATTGATGGGGATTGGGAGTAGATGAGACAAGGTACGTACGTAAGGTACGTAACACAAGCATCAGCTAGCCTTTACTAAGTGCAGTTTCAAAGCATGCATGATGAATCACCTTCCAATAATGAGTACTTCAGCGTATGGATCTCCACTTCCATTGGGTAAGCTCTTCAGACCAGTACTGCTAATTTTGCTCCCTTAGCCCTCCAAAAGTTTAATTTGATAGGAGTTGAAAAGAGATCGATGATACAAGGGATTGCCTCCAAAAGATTAATTATGATCACTTAGCCCTCCAAAAGATTAATTTGACTGGAGTTGGTAAGCGATGAGACAAAGGAGACGCAAACTTTCAGATGCAAGGAATTGCCAACCTTCAGCCTTCGATCACTAATTAAGTGCAGCTTCAAGCATATTCGTAAATTAGCTCCATCAATAACAGCTTCAATAGAGAGCCCCAAAAATCTCTTAGCCCTCCCGACTGAGGAGTTGAAAAGAGAAACAGAGCCACAAACCCACCCATTGCCACCTATAAAGCAAAAGAACAATATCTGTTACCCAGCTTGAACAATATCATTAAGTCTAAACATGATATCTTCCATTAAAAAGTTGCAACCACCCTCACTTCTTGTCACGCAAAAAGCAACCCTGGCTTTGGTCAGCTCAATAACTTCCACCCAAAACACTGCTTCATTCTCAAAGAACAGTTGATTCCTGGCATTCCAAATGGACCATATCACTGCGAAAGGTATCAAAACCCGAAGTTAACAAAGGGATTGAACAAATGAAAACGAAATTAATCATTTACTGTCTTCTCCAAGAACGGACCTACCCAAGTTGGTCAACAGGACTTGATATCGAGACCTCGGTGGATTTCATCACCAATGAGAGTGGTGGATTTTGTCGGAGTAAATCCAAGAGAGAGAGGGCGTTGTAGATTATATGTATATATATATATATATATATAGAGAGAGAGAGAGAGAGAGAGAGAGAGAGGGGGTAGATTGGAGAGAAGAGGCGAAAGAGAAACCCAAACAAACCTGAGGAATTTTTCGGTGCCCCTGAAATTTTTTACAACAAACTTAGGCACATCTGATTACCATGGGGGCAAAAAATTTGATGGCGTTTGTGTAATATATTTGAAAGAGTGTAGATATATTCTTAAGAGTTGGTAAACACACATGAGCTATTGGAATTCAATCTCAACCATTGCAACAACTTATCTTTTGTTAAAGCAGGAAATTAACCAACATTCGACATCCTCAAACACACATTTTACAACTTTATAGCTTAGTCTCTCCGATTCTTTCATAAAGAAAATGTGAACTCAACAACTCTAGTGCCAAAGCATATCTCAACTTAAAAAGTAAAGGAAAAAAGGAAAAAAATATACTAGAAAAGATACTTATAGAATCATTGTTGCTGGTGATGACGGTGGTTTCAATGGGCACACTTTCTTGGTTTTGCATTTGGGGATCGCATCGGCAAGGGGTTGATAATTTGATGTTCTCTACAATCCAATTCTTCGATCCTCTCAGTTTTCCATTCACCTGTTAAATTTTGCCTGCATTGTCGCAAAACGTTGTTATTAGAGTTCTAAGAACAACAAAAGATTTGTACATGCATGTGATAAATCTAATTAAAGAGATGGTGGAAACACGAAAAAATTTGAACGTTAAATTAGAAGAGGAAAAATCTCTGTTTGACTATAGCAATAATCGATAGATGTAGATACGAAAAGAATTTCAAAATTAAGACTTACATTTTAGGAGAGGTGTGAAAACGAACTTATCAGTAGGAGATAAGACTTACATTTTAGGGAAATTAACAATCCCGAACAAAATCCTCTGTTGGCCAATAATCAAGTAATATAGATTATGCTAATCTGTTTTGAAAACCAACTTAACGATTTAATCTTATATCCAATCAGGTAAAGCCACTTGGTGCTCTTGCAGCTTTCCTCACAAGTACACCCTTTTAGTGCTTAATATGAAGTATAGATTCGCAAAGTTTATATTGCTAGAAAAAAAGTAACTATTGTTTATGAAAGAGTAATACACATGCAACCATGGAAACACGACACTATATTGGTAGCTAAGATGAATTGTGCAAGTACCTGGAGCAGCATATCCCAAGGTGCCTGCAAAGGAAGTCCAATTTGATGAGTGCAGGTTTAGAAGTCTTGCAGTTCCGAAATCAGATAGATAAGCGACATCTTCTAAGTTTAGAAGAACATTCTTGCTCGATATATCACGATGAATGACCCGGGGTGAACATCCATGGTGCATATATGACAAAGCATCTGCCAAACCTTTAACAACATTTATCCTCTTATCCCAATCCAAACTTAGCGCTTCTTCCTCACAGCTTAGTTTCTTGTCCAAGGTCCCCCCTTCCAAGAACTCATAAACCAAAAATGAGTGTCCTGGATGTGAACAGTAACCCAAAAGCCTTATGATATGCCGATGTCGTATCTCTGTCAATGCATGAATCTCACTTGTAAAACTTACCAGATTAGCCAACTCGCCATCTTGGGAAGGAGGGTACTTTTTTACAGCAACAACTTGACCACTTGGCAGCTCAGCTCTATAAACAGTGCCATATCCACCTACTGCAATGCAATGCTTGTCATTGAAATCCTCCGTCGCTTGGATTATGTTTTCATACACCAATTTTCCATCGAAGCTCCAAATCTCAAACAAATCTTTATTACTTGCTCTGTTTGGCTCAACTTCGTTGTCTCTCATTTTGTTGCGATGGATTAGGAAAGTCATAGCAACAATAAGAAATAAAATACCCAACAAAGGAACTACAACTGGAAGCACAATTTTTTTATGATTTCTCCCTTTATCTCCATTGTTCTGCTTTAGTGTGCATGGCATCAAACTAGTTTTATTGCCACATAGTCTATCATTGTTTCGATATGCTTGAAATGAAGCATCTTTAAATGCTTTTGTGTTGGGCAGAGGACCCTCCAAGTGATTGTAAGATATGTCAACCGACGTTAAACTTGACATCCCGTTGAAAGAGGAAGGGATTGAACCAGACAAGAAGTTGTGGGAGAGAGTTAGTATCTCTAACCTTTTCAAGCTCCCAATCCCTGATGGTATCTCACCTGTCAATAAATTATTTCCTAGATCGAGATTTTCAAGAAACTGCAATTTTCCTAATTCAAAAGGAATACTCTCCCTGAGAAGATTTCTGCTCAATTTCAAGTTCAGAAGATTCACACAGTCACCCAACTTCTTTTGAATAGGTCCACTAAGATTGTTTCCAGACAAGTCTAGATGCTGAAGACTAGACATGCTTCCAATTTCTGGTGGAATATCGCGTGAAAGTTTGTTATTGCTAAGAGTAAGATTGAACAATAAAACCGACTTTCCCAAATTCTTTGGTACCGCACCAACTAGATGATTTGAAGAGAGGTCGAGTAACCGTAACTGAGTTGCTCTTCCAATGCCAGGTGGAATGTTTCCGGAAAGGTCATTGTTGGAGATCTTTAGGCTAGTCAGATTGGGAAACTGATCCCATTTGTGCCAAAGATCGCCATAGAAATTATTGTGACTGAGATCTAGATAATCAAGGTTTGGGAATGCCTCAAAAACTTCTGATAAATGCCTCGTCAGTTGGTTTTGATCAAACCTAACACGAAGTAACTCACTACAATTTCTCAAGCTATTCGGGATACGTCAAGTTAAATAGTTATTATCTACGACAAGTTGTATGAGGGATCCATGAACGAACATATACAGCGATAGATGACCGGTGAGCTTGTTGGAGCCCATATCAAGAGTCCGTAGATATCTAAGATTGCCTAGTTCTCAAGGGATAGATCCAGAGAGAGAGTTTTTGAAAAGGACCAATCTTGCGAGGTTTGTCAAGTTCCCTATTGAAGCGGGGATTGATCCCGTAAGATTATTCGTTGACAATGCAAGATCAGTTAGAGATCTTAGCAATCCTACTTCTTGAGGGATAGATCCAGAGAGAGAGTTTTTGAAAAGGGCCAATCTTGCGAGGTTTGTCAAGTTCCCTATTGAAGCGGGGATTGATCCCGTAAGATTATTCGTTGACAATGCAAGATCAGTTAGAGATCTTAGCAATCCTACTTCTTGAGGGATAGATCCAGAGAGAGAGTTTTCGGAAAGGGCCAATCTTGCAAGAGATCTTAGCAATCCTACTTCTTGAGGGATAGATCCAGAGAGAGAGTTTTTGAAAAGGGCCAATCTTGCGAGGTTTGTCAAGTTCCCTATTGAAGCGGGGATTGATCCCGTAAGATTATTCGTTGACAATGCAAGATCAGTGAGAGATCTTAGCAATCCTACTTCTTGAGGGATAGATCCAGAGAGAGAGTTCTCGTAAAGGTACAACATTTTCAGGTTTGTCAAGTTCCCTATTGAAGTGGGGATTGATCCCATGAGATTATTCTTGTACAATACAAGGACAGTGAGAGATCTTAGCAATCCTACTTCTTGAGGGATAGATGCAGAGAGAGAATTCTCGTAAAGGTACAACGTTGTCAGGTTTGTCAAGTTCCCTATTGAAGCGGGGATTGATCCCGTGAGATTATTCGTTGACAATGCAAGGTCAGTGAGAGATCTTAGCAATCCTACTTCTTGAGGGATAGATCCAGAGAGAAAGTTCTCGAAAAGGATCAATCTTGTGAGGTTTCTCAAGTTTCCTAATGAAGCGGGGATTGATCCCGTGAGATTGTTCTTTGCCAATTCAAGATCAGTGAGAGATCTTAGCAATCCTACTTCTTGAGGGATAGATCCAGAGAGAGAGTTCTCGTAAAGGTACAACGTTTTCAGGTTTGTCAAGTTCCCTATTGAAGCGGGGATTGATCCCGTGAGATTATTCTTTGACAATTCAAGATCAATGAGAGATCTTAGCAATCCTACTTCTTGAGGGATAGATCCAAAGAGAGAGTTCCTATGAAAGCACAATGTTGTGAGGTTTCTCAAGTTCTCTATTGAAGCGGGGATTGATCCCGTGAGGTTATTCATTGACAAATCAAGTTCAACGAGCGATCTTAGCATCCCAATATCTGTCGGAATTGTTCCCGAAAGATGATTGAAGGACGCATTAAGAGATGCGAGTCTGGAAAGGCTGCCAATCTGAGAGGGAATGGTCCCATATATTAAGTTGTTGGACAGATCAAGTTTCACTAGATGTGGTAACGAAGAGAAGTTAAGACCGGAAAGCGTACCTCTTAAACCAATACTGTCAAGGGTTAAATTGGTTACTTTACTGGCATCGTTGCAACCAATTCCGACCCAAGTGCAATGACTGCTTTCATTCCATGATGAAAGGAGAGATTGGGTTTGATTGTCAAGGCTAGCTTTCCACTTCAAGAGAGCGACTGCTTCGCTTTGTTTTGCAACAGTATTAGTTGCGGGAGAAGCAGGAGCAACGGCGGAATCAGATGAAGAGACAAATGGAATTAGGATCGTGATGATAACAAAGACAAAGATGATTATGGAGTGAAGTGCTTGGAAATTGGGTGCTCTTTTAGGTTGGGATGCCATGGTTGTTGGTTTCTTACGACAATTAATTAAGCTAGGAGTGGCAGTTGTTGCATGCATAGAAGGAAGGATCGATGAAAGCTTTAATTAAATGTACGTCCTTTGTATGGGGGCCGGGGGACTATTTATATATAGGAACATGTACTAATTAAACATGTTTATCGCATATGTGAAATTTACGTCACACATTAACGATCGAAATTTCTTCTTCATGACTCATTAGTCAAGTCGTCGATCTTGCTCTCTTTTTTCCTTTTCTTTTCTTCTAATTAATTTCCTGCTCATCCAGTCGTCCAGATAAAGTTTCAAAAATCACGCAAGATACTATATGCCAATAAATTGCATTAATTTTTTCTTGATATCTTTAAATTGCTGCAAAAGTTTTGAAAAAAAATTCGTGCCAATATACATTACTTTTTCTAAAATACACGGTTTCAAAAAAATGTGAGCAATTTAGGACAAATGGAGTATTAGCTTTTACGTGTCTGACTTGCTTCTCAAATACTATTTAACTTTCTCCTTGTATTGGAAACAACACCACTTCATTGAGGGCAAATGGTCTAGCGGAAACCCAAAACTTCTATCCAATAAATTTTCTCCATCTATATATCTCTCTCCACTCATTAGACTACAAAATCTCACTCAAAACCCAAACCAAACCATGTTTTGGGGATTTTAGAACTATAATTATTTTGTCCCCACCAATGTCCGGTAATTTCCCGCGGTTGTTTCAATCAACATTTTTTTATTTTTTTTAATTGATTGATAAAGGAAACAAAACTCACACAGAATGACACGTTGCTGAAAATTTTCATGGTATGGAGCAGTAATATTTATAGGAACATGATTCATCACATATGCAAATCGCGAGCTTGAGATAATTATAATGCGTACAATGAAATTTTCATCACACATTATGTCGCTTTGTTTTCTCCCCACTCAAGGAAGTACTGCAGTTGTCTGGACCGTCAGAGGATGACTGATGAGAATAATTTGCAGAACTCGCCAAAATTGATCGATATCAACGGGCATGTGCAGCCAATTAAGATGGAATATATCATCAAATTACTACACAGCAATTGGGAAGAATTGGGAGCTTTCTGTCAGGTCAAGTTCATCCATTCGCGCCACACAAAAATCACAAGGCAAGTTCGCCGCTCCCGTAAACACGTCAGATAAAGTTTCAAAAATCATGCAAGATACTATGTGCCAATAAACATGGAATCAACTTACCATGCGTGGAGGGGTAGACTAGACGTTGGGCGCCCGGGTCACTTTTGTTTTTCCCAACTCAAGGAAGTACTACAGTTGTTTGGGCCACAACAAGGATGACTGATGAGAATAATTAGTAGAAGTGGCCGAAATTGATCGATATCAAGGGGCATGTGCAGCCAATTAACATGGAATATTATATCAAACTACTACACGGCATTTGAAAAGAACTGGGAACTTTCAGCCAATTATGATCACCGTAAATGTTCTAAGCCCCCATAGACTTCACCACATATGGTATCTATTTTGGTCACCCCTCCTCTTCCCTTGGAGGCCTCTGGGAGGCAAGAAGAGAGGCCCAAGATTATTCAAATGCTTTTAACAGCTATTACGTAGCCTGTTGCCATTCACAACAACAAGGTGTAGCGCAACCCATAATCTATAAAAAAAATTGAGGTATTATTAACTTTTGTCAATACGAACCAATAACCTATACAAAAATTTAATTTTTTAATTTTAATTTCTTTAATTTGTCCATACGAACCAATAATCTATATTAACTTTTTAAATTTCTTTTATCAATATGAACCAATAATCTATAAAAAAAAATTGAGGCATTATTAACTTTTGCAAAAAAATCATGCAGATAAAAAAAGCTGATGTTATATTATTAAGATAAAAAGAAAGTGATCCTACGACATTGCTCCCTCCATCCCATATTGCTCGCTCTTTTTAGGAACCGTCCATTTTGCACACAAAAATAACATATTTATGAGTTTTTTTTTAAAAAAAATTGCATCAATTTTTTCTTGAGATCTTTAAATTGCAGCAAAAATTTTGAAAGAAAATTCGTGCTAATACATTACTTTTTCTAAAATACACGGTTTCAAAAAATGTGAGCAATTCCCACAAATAAACTGTCTGTCTCAATTTTTTCTTGAGATCTTTAACAAATTCTCATACGAAATTCCCACAAAGAAACTGTCTGTCTCTGTTCGACATCTCATTTTGTGTTTTGGGGAACCATATAAAGTCATTGGAATGCTGTTAACCCATTCTTGAAAATAGACTTGAATAATATCATAAAGCAGATCAAGGCTTGAACCACAGCTTTTAAACAAGTCAACATTTTTTATTTTTTTTAATTGATTGATGAAGGAAACAAAACTCACACAGAAGATACGTTGCTAAAAATTGTCATGGTATGGAGCAGTTATATTTATAGGAACACGATTCATCACATATGCAAATCGCGAGCTTGGGATAAATATAATGCGTACAATGAAATTTCCATCACACATTAGGTCTTCCAAACTTTCTAATATGTTCTCAATAACAACTTATCGTGCATGGACTGGTAGACTTGACGTTGGGCTCTGCCCGGGTCACTTTGTTTTCTCCCCACTCAAGGAAGTACTGTAGTTGTATGGACCATCAGAGGATGATTGATGAGAATAATTTGCAGAACTCGCCAAAATTGATCGATATCAACGGGCATGTGCAGCCAATTAAGATGGAATATATCATCAAATTACTACACAGCAATTGGGAAGAATTGGGAGCTTTCTGTCAAGTCAAGTTCATCCATTCGCCCCACACAAAAATCACAAGGCAAGTTCGCCGCTCCCATAAACACGTCAAATAAAGTTTCAAAAATCATGGAAGATACTATGTGCCAATAAACATGGAATCAACTTACCATGCGTGGAGGGGTAGACTAGACGTTGGGCGCCCGGGTCACTTTTGTTTTTCCCAACTCAAGGAAGTACTGCAGTTGTTTGGGCCACTACGAGGATGACTGATGAGAATAATTAGTAGAAGTGGCCGAAATTGATCGATATCAAGGGGCATGTGCAGCCAATTAACATGGAATATTATATCAAACTACTACACGGCATTTGAAAAGAACTGGGAACTTTCAGCCAATTATGATCACCGTAAATGTTCTAAGCCCCCATAGACTTCACCACATATGGTATCTATTTTGGTCACCCCTCCTCTTCCCTTGGAGGCCTCTGGGAGGCAAGAAGAGAGGCCCAATATTATTCAAATGCTTTTAACAGCTATTAGGTAGCCTGTTGCAATTCACAACAACGTGTAGCGCAACCCATAATCTATAAAAAAAAATTGAGCTATTATTAACTTTTGTCGATACGAACCAATAATCTATAAAAAAATTAATTTTTTAATTTTAATTTCATTAATTTGTTGATACGAACCAATAATCTATCTTAACTTTATTAATTTCTTTTGTCGATATGAACCAATAATCTATAAAAAAAAATTGAGGCATTATTAACTTTTGCAAAAAAATCATGCAGATAAAAAAAGCTGATGTTATATTATTAAGATAAAAAGAAAGTGATCCAACGACATTGCTCTCTCCATCCCATATTGCTCGCCCTTTTTAGGAACCGTCCATTTTGCACACAAAAATGACATATTTATGAGTTTTATTTATAAAAAATTGCATCAATTTTTTCTTGAGATCTTTAATTGCAGCAAAAATTTTGAAAGAAAATTCGTGCTAATACATTGCTTTTTCTAAAATACACGGTTTCAAAAAAATGTGAGCAATTTAGGACAAATGGAGTATTAGCTTTTACATGTCTGACTTGCTTCTTAAATATTTAACTTTCTCCTTGTATTGGAAACAACGCCACTTCATTGAGGGCAAATGGTCTAGCAAAAACCCAAAACTTCTGTCCAATAAATTTTCTCCATTTATGTATCTCTCTCCACTCATTAGTCTAAAAAATCTCACTCAAAACCCAAACCAAACCATGTTTTGGGGATTTTAGAACTATAATTATTTTATGTCCCCACCATTGTCCGGTAATTTCCCGCGGTTGTTTCAAATCAATCATGGACAAAAATGCCCTTTTGAGATGCCCCAAATTGCACTCAAATTGGACTTAATTGTGTCATGGTATATGTAATTGGTTGTCTATTATATGGACTTTTATTGCATGGAAAATGAAAAGTCTTCAAGTCTTCGGCTGTTACTATGAAAGAGGAGTAATCATCTCCAAAAAGGAAATTCATTAAGGTGTTATCCATTCCAGTGTGAGCTAGATCAGCTGCAGCACTAGATTGAGTAGCTGGCTCCCCACCTAGCTGGACAGTATGATCTTAATCGAGTACGCATAGTCGTAGAGTCCATGCTTCCCGAGACTCCAATTAATATTAGCTAATAACAAGGGTTAAGAATATGCTTATTTTGTGATCTCTCTCTCTCTCTCTCTCTCCTCAAGCCACCATGGTATCCCCGAAAGAAGAAGAAACCCTATTCTTCGGCAAGAAAATCTCATCGGTCGGGCCGGGCCAGGTCACCGGAGAGGACGTGATCCACGAGCCAACAAGCATGGACCTAGCCATGAAGCTCCACTACCTCAAAACAGTTTACTACTTCAGGAGCCAAGCAGTTGACGGGCTGACCACAATGGACATCAAGGAGGCCATATTCACTTGGCTCAACCAGTTCTACCCGGCCTGCGGCCGGTTCCGGCGGGGCGAGTCTGGGCGGGCCTACGTCAAGTGCAATGACTGTGGGGCCAGGTTCATTGAGGTCCATTGTGGAAAGAGCCTTGATGAGTGGATGGAGATGAGGGAGGAGGAGGTTTCTAAGACTGTGCTGTGTCGTGCCATGCCAGGCCGAAACCATGTTTGTGACGTGCCCATGCCGTGCCAGCATGGTCCATTTGACACCTCTAAATTGGTGTAATTTGTTATCTTTATCGCCTATATTCGGGGGATGTCCCTTAGAATTATTTGCGCATCTAGGTTCACATTGCTTGTTTTGTTGCGGGGTACGGAATCACATTTTTCTTGATCTGGTACGGAATCACATTGTCCATTTTTTGTAGCAGGTTGATTGTTGTAGAGTAATTATTCAATAGTTCCGGAGTACCATGTGGCATGTCCACGTCGTGCTCCGATCCCAACCAATAATGTAGCGGTAAGTCCACACCTTAAGTCTAGCTTATCGAACAATGATCCACATCAAGTACTGGGATTCGAAGGAAGATGAAAATCTTCTCCCAACGGTGTGACATAATCGGGTCAACATAGCGCTCATATTTTGTTCGATAAAGATATAGGTACCGACGGATTTCCCACCGAAATCGTACCGACGGGCCTCGCCGGGCCATCTCCGGCCACCGGACAGCCGATCCGAGCCGTCCAATAATTCTAAAAAAAAAAACCGAGGGGGCCTACGCGAGAAATAACGGCATCCGAAGTGTCTAGGGTGTTGGATCAAGCACCTTTTTTTTCGTGTATATATGTTTCGTGTATATATGTAAACATATATATACGAAAAAAAGGGTGCTTGATCCAACATCCTACACACATCGGATGCCTTTATTTCGCGCGTAGGCCCCCTCGGTTTTTTTTTTTAGAATTATTGGACGGCTCGGATCGGCCGTCCGGTGGCCGGAGACGGCCCGCCGAGGCCGTCGGTACGATTTCGGTGGGAAATCCGTCGGTACGGATAGCAGCACTCTATTTTGTTCCAATCTCCAAGTCTCAAGCTGTATGCCTCTTGTACGCTGTATATTCGGTTAGCTTTTTTTAATTTCAAGCTAATTTACCAAAAAAAAAAACAATTCTTGCTGTCAGGATCTTATAATTTGAATGAAAAATTGGAAGACTATATCAAGTGCCTACACTTATTTTATTAAGTTGATTCTTCACGAGCCCATTCAAAAAGATTCTACTAGTTCTTGAATAGATTATTGTTTATCTTTTCTATTTAATTATATATTTCATGTGGTTTCAGGATTATAAACCATCTGGTAACTCAGATATTCGACAATGATGTTGCAAGTTTTGAAGCTTCGTAGATGTATAGAACTTAGAGATGTATTGATTGAGACTGATTTTCCTAACACTTAAATCTTAAAAGACCGGACAAAATCCAAATGCTTGGAGGGAACAATTAGCTAAAGAATGCACGAGGAGCCTTGTGTCTACCATTGAACAAGGATTATTGTATAGCGGAGTATATGAAATCCAGCCTTATTAGTCTATGTGCGACTTGAGGACTCGGTCACTGCATGCCAACAAACAATATGTGCACCATACACCCAAAAAAAAAAAAAACAAATTACGGAACATTACAAAAATAGGAAACTTGTTCTGAAAATCAGCCACAACACAGTAAATAGAATCCAATGAAATCCTGAAAAAGCATGGAGAGGTATGGCAGCTTCAAAGATCACCACATCCTTATAGTAAGCCACTGATATCTGATTCCACTGCTGATATTGATGGGGATTGGGAGTAGATGAGACAAGGTACGTACGTAAGGTACGTAACACAAGCATCAGCTAGCCTTTACTAAGTGCAGTTTCAAAGCATGCATGATGAATCACCTTCCAATAATGAGTACTTCAGCGTATGGATCTCCACTTCCATTGGGTAAGCTCTTCAGACCAGTACTGCTAATTTTGCTCCCTTAGCCCTCCAAAAGTTTAATTTGATAGGAGTTGAAAAGAGATCGATGATACAAGGGATTGCCTCCAAAAGATTAATTATGATCACTTAGCCCTCCAAAAGATTAATTTGACTGGAGTTGGTAAGCGATGAGACAAAGGAGACGCAAACTTTCAGATGCAAGGAATTGCCAACCTTCAGCCTTCGATCACTAATTAAGTGCAGCTTCAAGCATATTCGTAAATTAGCTCCATCAATAACAGCTTCAATAGAGAGCCCCAAAAATCTCTTAGCCCTCCCGACTGAGGAGTTGAAAAGAGAAACAGAGCCACAAACCCACCCATTGCCACCTATAAAGCAAAAGAACAATATCTGTTACCCAGCTTGAACAATATCATTAAGTCTAAACATGATATCTTCCATTAAAAAGTTGCAACCACCCTCACTTCTTGTCACGCAAAAAGCAACCCTGGCTTTGGTCAGCTCAATAACTTCCACCCAAAACACTGCTTCATTCTCAAAGAACAGTTGATTCCTGGCATTCCAAATGGACCATATCACTGCGAAAGGTATCAAAACCCGAAGTTAACAAAGGGATTGAACAAATGAAAACGAAATTAATCATTTACTGTCTTCTCCAAGAACGGACCTACCCAAGTTGGTCAACAGGACTTGATGTCGAGACCTCGGTGGATTTCATCACCAATGAGAGTGGTGGATTTCGTCGGAGTAAATCCAAGAGAGAGAGGGCGTTGTAGATTATATATATATATATATAGAGAGAGAGAGAGAGAGAGAGAGAGAGAGAGAGAGAGAGGGTAGATTGGAGAGAAGAGGCGAAAGAGAAACCCAAACAAACCTGAGGAATTTTTCGGTGCCCCTGAAATTTTTTACAACAAACTTAGGCACATCTGATTACCATGGGGGCAAAAAATTTGATGGCGTTTGTGTAATATATTTGAAAGAGTGTAGATATATTCTTAAGAGTTGGTAAACACACATGAGCTATTGGAATTCAATCTCAACCATTGCAACAACTTATCTTTTGTTAAAGCAGGAAATTAACCAACATTCGACATCCTCAAACACACATTTTACAACTTTATAGCTTAGTCTCTCCGATTCTTTCATAAAGAAAATGTGAACTCAACAACTATAGTGCCAAAGCATATCTCAACTTAAAAAGAAAAGGAAAAAAGGAAAAAAATATACTAGAAAAGATACTTATAGAATCATTGTTGCTGGTGATGACGGTGGTTTCAATGGGCACACTTTCTTGGTTTTGCATTTGGGGATCGCATCGGCAAGGGGTTGATAATTTGATGTTCTCTACAATCCAATTCTTCGATCCTCTCAGTTTTCCATTCACCTGTTAAATTTTGCCTGCATTGTCGCAAAACGTTGTTATTAGAGTTCTAAGAACAACAAAAGATTTGTACATGCATGCGATAAATCTAATTAAAGAGATGGTCGAAACACGAAAAAATTTGAACGTTAAATTAGAAGAGGAAAAATCTCTGTTTGACTATAGCAATAATCGATAGATGTAGATATGAAAAGAATTTCAAAATTAAGACTTACATTTTAGGAGAGGTGTGAAAACGAACTTATTAGTAGGAGATAAGACTTACATTTTAGGGAAATTAACAATCCCAAACACAATCCTCCGTTGGCCAATAATCAAGTAATATAGATTATGCTAATCTGTTTTGAAAACCATCTTAACGATTTAATCTTATATCCAATCAGGTAAAGCCACTTGGTGCTCTTACAGCTTTCCTCACAAGTACACCCTTTTAGTACTTCATATGAAGTATAGATTCGCAAAGTTTATATTGCTTGAAAAAAAGTAACGATTGTTTATGAAAGAGTAATACACATGCAACCATAGAAACACGACACTATATTGGTAGCTAAGATGAATTGTGCAAGTACCTGGAGCAGCATATCCCAAGGTGCCTGCAAAGGAAGTCCAATTTGATGAGTGCAGGTTTAGAAGTCTTGCAGTTCCGAAATCAGATAGATAAGCGACATCTTCTAAGTTTAGAAGAACATTCTTGCTCGATATATCACGATGAATGACCGGGGTGAACATCCATGGTGCATATATGACAAAGCATCTGCCAAACCTTTAACAACATTTATCCTCTTATCCCAATCCAAACTTAGCGCTTCTTCCTCACAGCTTAGTTTCTTGTCCAAGGTCCCCCCTTCCAAGAACTCATAAACCAAAAATGAGTGTCCTGGATGTGAACAGTAACCCAAAAGCCTTATGATATGCCGATGTCGTATCTCTGTCAATGCATGAATCTCACTTGTAAAACTTACCAGATTAGCCAACTCGCCATCTTGGGAAGGAGGGTACTTTTTTACAGCAACAACTTGACCACTTGGCAGCTCAGCTCTATAAACAGTGCCATATCCACCTACTGCAATGCAATGCTTGTCATTGAAATCCTCCGTCGCTTGGATTATGTTTTCATACACCAATTTTCCATCGAAGCTCCAAATCTCAAACAAATCTTTATTACTTGCTCTGTTTGGCTCAACTTCGTTGTCTCTCATTTTGTTGCGATGGATTAGGAAAGTCATAGCAACAATAAGAAATAAAATACCCAACAAAGGAACTACAACTGGAAGCACAATTTTTTTATGATTTCTCCCTTTATCTCCATTGTTCTGCTTTAGTGTGCATGGCATCAAACTAGTTTTATTGCCACATAGTCTATCATTGTTTCGATATGCTTGAAATGAAGCATCTTAAATGCTTTTGTGTTGGGCAGAGGACCCTCCAAGTGATTGTAAGATATGTCAACCGACGTTAAACTTGACATCCCGTTGAAAGAGGAAGGGATTGAACCAGACAAGAAGTTGTGGGAGAGAGTTAGTATCTCTAACCTTTTCAAGCTCCCAATCCCTGATGGTATCTCACCTGTCAATAAATTATTTCCTAGATCGAGATTTTCAAGAAACTGCAATTTTCCTAATTCAAAAGGAATACTCTCCCTGAGAAGATTTCTGCTCAATTTCAAGTTCAGAAGATTCACACAGTCACCCAACTTCTTTTGAATAGGTCCACTAAGATTGTTTCCAGACAAGTCTAGATGCTGAAGACTAGACATGCTTCCAATTTCTGGTGGAATATCGCGTGAAAGTTTGTTATTGCTAAGAGTAAGATTGAACAATAAAACCGACTTTCCCAAATTCTTTGGTACCGCACCAACTAGATGATTTGAAGAGAGGTCGAGTAACCGTAACTGAGTTGCTCTTCCAATGCCAGGTGGAATGTTTCCGGAAAGGTCATTGTTGGAGATCTTTAGGCTAGTCAGATTGGGAAACTGATCCCATTTGTGCCATGAACGCACAAAGATGACCGGTGAGCTTGTTGAAATGCCGATTTAGCAATCCTACTTCTTGAGGGATAGATCCAGAGAGAGAGTTCTTAAAGGTACAATGTCAGGTTTGTCAAGTTCCCGATTGAAGTAGGGATTGATCCTGTGAGGTTATTCCTGTACAATGCAAGGGCAGAGGTTTGGGATAGATCCAGAGAGAGAGTTCTCGTAAAGGTACAACGTTGTCAGGTTTGTCAAGTTCCCTATTGAAGTGGGGATTGATCCTGTGAGGTTATTCCTGTACATTGCAAGGGCAGTGAGAGATCTTAGCAATCCTACTTCTTGAGGGATAGATCCAGAGAGAGAGTTCTCGTATTGATCTCAAGTTCCCTATTGAAGCGGGGATTGATCCCGTTAGATTATTCAATGACAATGCAAGATCAGTGAGAGATCTTAGCAATCCTACTTCTTGAGGGATAGATCCACAGAGAGAGTTCTCGTAAAGGTACAACGTTGTCAGGTTTGTCAAGTTCCCTATTGAAGCGGGGATTGATCTCGTGAGTTTATTTATTGACAAATCAAGATCAATGAGAGATCTTAGCTTTCCTACTTCTTGAGGGATAGATCCAGAGAGAGAGTTCTCGCAAAGATACAACATTGTCAAGTTTGTCAAGTTCCCTATTAAAGCGGGGATTGATCCCCTGAGGTTATTCGTGCACAATGTTAGGGCAGTGAGAGATCTTAGCAATCCTACTTCTTGAGGGATAGATCCAGAGAGAGAGTTCTCGTTAAGGTACAGCGTTGTCAAGTTTGTCAAGTTCCCTATTAAAGTGGGAATTAATCCCGTGAGATTGTTCCTTGACAATTCAAGGTCAGTGAGAGATCTTAGCTTTCCTACTTTTTGAGGGATTGATCCAGAGAGAGAGTTCTCGTAAAGGTACAACGTTGTCAGGTTTGTCAAGTTCCCTATTGAAGTGGGGATTGATCCTGTGAGGTTATTCCTGTACAATGCAAGGGCAGTGAGAGATCTTAGCAATCCTACTTCTTGAGGGATAGATCCAGAGAGAGAGAGTTCTCGTAAAGGTATAATGTTGTCAGGTTTCTCAAGTTCCCTATTGAAGCGGGGATTGATCCCGTTAGATTATTCAATGACAATGCAAGATCAGTGAGAGATCTTAGCAATCCTACTTCTTGAGGGATAGATCCAGAGAGAGAGTTTCTCGTGAAAAGGGTACAATCGTTGTCGAGGTTTGTCAAGTTCCCTATTGAAGTGGGGATTGATCCTGTGAGGTTATTCTTGTACAATGCAAGGGCAGTGAGAGATCTTAGCAATCCTACTTCTTGAGGGATAGATCCAGAGAGAGAGTTCTCGTAAAGGTATAACGTTGTCAGGTTTCTCAAGTTCCCTATTGAAGCGGGGATTGATCCCGTTAGATTATTCAATGACAATGCAAGATCAGTGAGAGATCTTAGCAATCCTACTTCTTGAGGGATAGATCCAGAGAGAGAGTTCTCGTAAAAAGGGTACAATCGTTGTCGAGGTTTGTCAAGTTCCCTATTGAAGTGGGGATTGATCCCGTGAGGTTATTCATTGACAATGAAATGTCAGTGAGAGATCTTAGCAATCCTACTTCTTGAGGGATAGATCCAGAGAGAGAGTTCTTGTAAAGGCTCAAAAACGTCAGGTTTGTCAAGTTCCCTATTAAAGCGGGGATTGATCCCGTGAGATTGTTCCTTCCCAATACAAGGTCTGTGAGAGATCTTAGCAATCCTACTTCTTGAGGGATAGATCCAGAGAGAGAATTCTCGTCAAGGTACAATGTTGTTAGGTTTGTCAAGTTCCCTATTGAAGCGGGGATTGATCCCATGAGATTATTCCTTGCCAATTGAAGATTGGTGAGAGATCTTAGCAATCCTACATCTTGAGGGATAGATCCAGAGAGAGAGTTCTCGTAAAGGTACAACGTTGTCAGGTTTGTCAAGTTCCCTATTGAAGCAGGGATTGATCCCATAAGATTATTCGTTGACAATGCAAGATCAGTGAGAGATCTTAGCTTTCCTAGTTCTTGAGGGACAGATCCAGAGAGAGAGTTCTCGTAAAGGTACAACGTTTGTCAGGTTTGTCAAGTTCCCTATTGAAGTGGGGATTGATCCTGTGAGGTTATTCTTTGTACAATTGCAAGGGCAAGTGAGAGATCTTAGCAATCCTACTTCTTGAGGGATAGATCCAGAGAGAGAGTTCTCGTAAAGGTACAACGTTGTGAGGTTTCTCAAGTTCTCTATTGAAGCGGGGATTGATCCCGTGAGGTTATTCGTTGACAAATCAAGTTCAACGAGCGATCTTAGCATCCCAATATCTGTCGGAATTGTTCCCAATGATTGAAGGACGCTGCGAGTCTGGAAAGGGCCAATCTGAGAGGGAATGGTCCCATATATTAAGTTGTTGGACAGATCAAGTTTCACTAGATGTGGTAACGAAGAGAAGTTAAGACCTGGAAAGCGTACCTCTTAAACCAATACTTGCAAGGGTTAAATTGGTTACTTTACTGGCGTCGTTGCAACCAATTCCGACCCAAGTGCAATGACTAGTTTCATTCCATGATGAAAGGAGAAATTGGCTTTGATTGTCAAGGCTAGCTTTCCACTTCAAGAGAGCGATTTCTTCGCTTTGTTTTGCAACTGTATTAGTTGCGGGAGAAGCACGAGCAACGGTGGAATCAGATGAAGAGACAAATGGAATTAGGATGATAACAAAGACAAAGATGAATATGGAGTGAAGTGCTTGGAAATTGGGTGCTCTTTTAGGTTGGGATGCCATGGTTGGTTTCTTACGACAATTAATTAAGCTAGGAGTGGCAGTTGTTGGATGCTTTAATTAAATGTAGTCCTTTGTATGGGGGGGGACTATTTATATATAGGGTACTAATTAAACATGTTTATCGCATATGTGGTCACACATTAACGGAAATTTCTTCTTCATGGGGGATCTTGCTCTCTTTTTTCCTTTTCTTTTCTTCTATTTATAGGAACGTGTACTATATGCCAATAAATTGCATCAATTTTTTCTTGAGATCTTTAAATTGCTGCAAAATTTTTGAAAGAAAATTCGTGCCAATACATTACTTTTTCTAAAATACACGGTTTCAAAAAAGTGTGAGCAATTTAGGACAAATGGAGTATTAGTTTTTACATGTCTGACTTGCTTCTCAAATATTTAACTTTCTCCTTGTATTGGAAACAACGCCACTTCATTGAGGGCAAATGGTCTAGCGGAAACCCAAAACTTCTGTCCAATAAATTTTCTCCATCTATATATCTCTCTCCACTCATTAGACTAAAAAATCTCACTCAAAACCCAAACCAAACCATGTTTTGGGGATTTTACAACTATAATTATTTTGTCCCCACCATTGTCTAGTAATTTCCTGCGGTTGTTTCAGTCAACATTTTATTATTATTTTTAATTGATTGATAAAGGAAACAAAACTCACACAGAATGACACGTTGCTGAAAATTTTCATGGTATGGAGCAGTAATATTTATAGGAACACAATTCATCACATATGCAAATCGCGAGCTTGAGATAAATATAATGCGTACAATGAAATTTTCATCACACATTAGGTCTTCCAAACTTTCTAATCTGTTCTCAATAACAACTTATCTTGCATGGACAGGTGGACTTGACATTGGGCTCTGCCCGGGTCGCTTTGTTTTCTCCCCACTCAAGGAAGTACTGCAGTTGTCTGGACCATCAGAGGATGACGGATGAGAATAATTTGCACAACTCGCCAAAATTGATCGATATCAACGGGCATGTGCAGCCAATTAAGATGGAATATACCATCAAATTACTATGTACACAGCAATTAGGAAGAATTGGGAGCTTTCTGTCAAGTCAAGTTCATCCATTCGCCCCACACAAAAATCACAAGTCAAGTTCGTCGTTCCCATAAATCTCTGATAAAGTTTCAAAAATCATGCAAGATACTATATGCCAATAAACATGGAATCAACTTACCATGTGTGGAGGGGTAGACTAGACATTGGACACCCGGGTCACTTTTGTTTTTCCCAACTCAAGAAAGTACTGCAGTTTGTCTGGGCCACAACGAGGATGACTGATGAGAATAATTAGTAGAAGTGGCTGAAATTGATCGATATCAAGGGGCATGTGCAGCCAATTAACATGGAATATTATATCAAACTACTACACGGCATTTGAGAACAACTGGGAACTTTCAGCCAATTATGATCACCATAAATGTTCTAAGCCCCCACAGACTTGACTACATATGGTATATATTTTTGTCACCCCTCCTCTTCCCTTGGAGGCCTCTGCGAGGCAAGAAGAGAGGCCCAAGATTATTCGAATGCTTTTAACAGTTATTAGGTAGCCTGTTGCAATTCACAACAACAATGTGTAGCGACACCCATAATCTATAAAAAAAAATTGAGGTATTATTAACTTTTGTCGATACGAACCAATAATCTATAAAAAAAAAAATTAATTTTTGAATTTTAGTTTCTTTAATTTTTCGATACGAACCAATAATCTATATTAACTTTTTAAATTTCTTTTGTCGATATGAACCAATAATCTATAAAAAAAATTGAGGCATTATTCACTTTTGCAAAAAATCATGCAGATAAAAAAAGGTGATGTTATATTATTAAGATAAAAAGAAAGTGATCCTATGACATTGCTCCCTCCATCCCATATTGCTCGCCCTTTTTAGGAACCGCCCATTTTGCACACAAAAATAACATATTTATGAGTTTTTTTTTAAAAAAAAAATTGCATCAATTTTTTCTTGAGATCTTTAAGTTGTAGTAAAAATTTTGAAAGAAAATTCGTGCTAATACATTTATTTTTCTAAAATACACGGTTTCAAAAAAATGTGAGCAATTTAGGACAAATGGAGTATTAGCTTTTACATGTCTAACTTGCTTCTCAAATATTTAACTTTCTCCTTGTATTGGAAACAACACCACTTCATTGAGGGCAAATGGTCTAGCGAAAACCCAAAACTTCTGTCCAATAAATTTTCTCCATTTATATATCTCTCTCCACTCATTAGTCTAAAAAATCTCAATCAAAACCCAAACCAAACCATGTTTTGGGGATTTTAGAACTATAATTATTTTATGTCCCCACCACTATCCGGTAATTTCCCGCGGTTGTTTCAGATCAATCATGGACAAAAATGCCCTTTTGAGATGCCCCAAATTGCACGCAAATTGGACTTAATTGTGTCATGTTATATGTAATTGGTTGTCTATTTTATGGACTTTTATTGCATGGAAGATGAAAGGTCTTCAAGTCTTCAGCTATTACTATGAAAGTGGAGTGATCATCTCCAAAAAGGAAATTCATTAAGGTGTTATGCATTCCAGTGTGAGCTAGATCAGCTGCAGCACTAGAGTGAGTAGCTGGTTCCCCACCTAGCTGGACAGTCTGATCTTAATCGAGTATGCATAGTCGTAGCGTCCATGCTTCCCAAGACTCCAATTAATATTGGCTAATAACAAGGGTTAAGAATATGCTTATTTTTTGATGCTTATCAATACAGTTAAATTTTTTCCCCGGCCCGTTGTTTTCTTGAAGCTTTGGGCCCTTTTGCCATTCCATGACACTCTCCACTGGCTAATTAATTGTCATGGGACGATTTGAATTAGTCTTTTTAAGGCTACCCCCTCCTGTTTACCAATCGAAAATGACATAGGGAGCAGAGAGGACTAGTCTGCTTCCAAATAGACAATTCGATCGACTGGCAAAGAAACAAAAAAGATTATTCTTGTTGAATTTACAACTAATTAAGATCAACAACAATAACTATTACAGTTGTTTCGATCTCAAGTGCATTAAAAATTTAGGTAATGCAGATTTTCAATAGTTAACTTTTTTTTTTTTAACAAATTCTCATACAAAATTCCCACAAATAAACTGTCTGTCTCTGTTCGACATCTCATTTTGTTTTTTGGGGAACCATATAAAATCATTGGAATGCTGTTAACCCATTCTTAAAAATAGACTTGAATAATATCATAAAATAGATCAAGGCTTTAACCACAACTTTTAAACAAGTCAACGTTTTTTATTTTTTTTTTAATTGATTGATAAAGGAAACAAAACTCACACAGAATGATACGTTGCTGAAAATTTTCATGGTATGAAGCAGTAATATTTATAGGAACACGATTCATCGCATATGCAAATCGCGAGCTTGAGATAAATATAATGCGTACAATGAAATTTCCATCACACATTAGGTCTTCCAAAGTTTCTAATCTGTTTTCAATAACAACTTATCGTGGATGGACGGGTAGACTTGACGTTGGGCTCTGCCCAGGTCACTTTGTTTTCTCCCCACTCAAGGAAGTACTGTAGTTGTCTGGACATTAGAGGATGACTGATGAGAATAATTTGCAGAACTCGCCAAAATTGATCGATATCAACGGGCATGTGCCGCCAATTAAGATGGAATATATCATCAAATAACTACAAAGCAATTGGGAAGAATTGGGAGCTTTCTGTCAATTATAACCATCAATTTTATGGGCCCTAATTGATTTGACTATGGTGGCTATTTTTTTTTTATAACTGGATGTCTGGGATATCTTACTCGCACCTCGACTAATTCCGAGACCCTGAAAGTAACGACCAGGCATAACCCCCAATGGCCCAAGGACTATGGTGGCTATTGGTTGTCTTCTCTTCCCTTGGAGGACTCTGGGAGGCAAGAAGAGATGGCAAAAATTATTCAAATGCTTTTAACTGCTATTATTACTAATAAAGCTACATCTACATAGTAAATTCTCTCCAATTATTACTCTTATTTCTCTATCTATTTCTCCATTCTTATTATCTCAAAAACCTCCCTCAAACCGAATCAGGTTCTACTCGTTTACAAACTAGCCGAATTCGAACTCGAGTTTTAGACTCGTTTGGTACGTAAACGAGTCGAGTTTGAACATCACAAATCCCGGATCGGCCCGAGCATTAAATTTTCATCGTATGGAGGAGTGAGTATTTATGGGAACATGGTTAAATATTCATCACATATGTAATTAAATCCAGAGCTTAATTTTGAGATAAATTGAATACATGCGTACAATGAAATGAAATTTCCATCGCACATTAAGGCTAGCTTCCAAAAAAGTTCGAATCAGTTCTCAATATGTACTTGTCGTGCGTGGTGCATGGGGTAGACTTGTCACTTTTCTAGTAGGATGGTAGGTGCAGCAGACAATGACCACAGACCGAAACTACTCCACAAATTCCATAACTTCAATTCTCTGTTCTTATCGTTGTGTTTCTGCTAGTTTTTTTCCTATGAAAGAGTACGAACATGGTTGTGTTTACTTGGCAGTTCCACCGAGTGGTGTGCGCGGACAAAGGTTTTAAATAACGGTTTTGGGGCACGTAATAGTAACGTTTGAGGTGTAACGGTATCAGCAGTATCGAAAGATACGTATTGGGAATCGGTTGTCGTGATCGTGAATTTTTAAAGATCATTTTTGAGGGGAAAAAAAATTTTTAAGTGCCAAAATCACCCGTAATAGTTGAGTATCGGCCGTAATAGTGAATCGGAAATGGACCGTTACGTAATGGGAACCGGCCGCCGATACACATGCGATTTTCTCTCCCACCGGTATATCGGGTGTGTGAAGGCATCAAGAAGCCAAAAACCGTTATGCAATTTTAAATCCTTAGTGTAGAACTATGTAAACCATTGTATCCTGAAAAACAAACGCCAGTTGTAACCTCAACCACCATTCTATTAAAATTATTGCTTTGTCTTACTTTATTGTGTTTGGACCGAATGTTATTTTGTAATGGGCTATTTTATTTTGTTTTGTAATTGGGCTCTTAATTGGCTAGGCCCAAGTTGCTTGTGTAAGGAACCCCTAATGTTTAAAGTCATTTGGAATGAGAGAAGGGCAAGTAGTAGCCCCATTTTGCTGCCCTCTTTTCGTTTTCTTTTCTGCTGCTATCCAGAGAGCAGCCTCTCTCATCCCGCTTTCTGCCGTGAATAGGCAGCCCCCATTACACCCATTTTTCAACAGTAGTTCTTAGGGAAAAGCCAACATACTAGAGGCAGCAAATCTATTTTACGGCCACAGTTTGTAACACGGGCCTCGGATGGGATATTTTCGATTTTCCATTAACGATTCAATCTGTTATGTTGTTCCAAATTTTTGAAGTTTCATAGATGTATAGAACCTAGAGATGTGTTCATCGAGAGTCTCAACCAAATCGAAATGCTTGGAGGGAACACATAGCTAAAATGCAGGACTAAATTGAGATGTATTCATACTGACTTTCCTAACAATCTTAAAAGACAGGACTAAATCGAAATGCTCTTGGAGGGAACAAATAGCAAAAGAATATGAAAAACTCAAGATCGCTTGACCTCAAGTTAGTGGAGGAATTTAAGGAGTTTTTTGGATGGAATTTGTAAGCTGAGATCTTAGTTTTTGATCTTTGGAGGTTTTTTCTCATCCAACCTTTGGCTGGATGTTTTGTTTTTGTTTCATTTTTTTCTTGTTCTGTTGAGAAGCATTTTGCCTCTCTTATTTTTCCTCGATGTACCCTTTCAAACTTGATAAAATTTCGTTTGCTGAGCAAAAAAAAAAAAACCCTAGATCACTTGGACCTTACAGAACACAAAATGAGTCTTGTGTCTACCATCGAAAAAGGATAATATTGTATAGCGTAGGATATAAAAATCCAGCCTTAATAGTCAATGTGCGACTTGAGGACTTGGTCACTGCATGCCAATAAACTATATGTTCACACATAGTGCATTTACACAAATTTTTCCTTACTTTTGATGACTCTGTATGTCAGAACCAGTTTACGCGCACCTCATCTAATCCCTACAACTGATCAATCCCATCATCTACTATCAATGACCCTGACTTAAAATAGAAATGACCGTGTATCATTTAAGAAACATACTTGAAGTGGATATAAGACTAAAGAGGACAGTGGAATAATATTCATCCAACTATGCCTTCATCAAATGTGTGAAGAGTAAAACTCAATTTCATATATATAAACTCACTAGTTTACTAGCTTGGAAGTCTCAACCAAATCCCTTTCTGTTACATTCGATTATTCAACGTAAATGAGAAGAACAGTAACCAACAAAAATCCTAGGGAAACTATTGTTTTGGAACCCATGTCGCTCAATTACTAGATGACGAGTGACTACTCTTTCAAATTACTCAAAGATTGAATGAGATATAAGTACAATTTTGATGCCCCCGACAGATCATCCCAACCATAGTTCGAAATCTCAGTATCTGGCGCCATAACGGTATCGGTTTGCGATGTCATGGTTTCAGAGCATATAAGTACTAGTGTAACAGAATCGGTAACAGAGGCATGAATTTTTAAAAATTTCACACAACGTAGGGAAAATTACCATCTACGTTTTTTTTTTTCCCTTCAAAATCACATTTATTGGGATTTATAATGGTGTTTAGCTATTTTTTATTTTTATTTTTTGTATCTCCATCCCATATATTTCGTATTTTTATTTTTGTGTTAACTTTGAGCAATTTTGAAATTAATTTTGCATGAAGTAATTATGACATACTACAAACCACGCAAATCTTTTAGTCCAAAGTGTCTCACATGACAACAGATTATCTATCTACTAAATTACTACTGGAAAAACACATGACCTAAAATTCACCACCAGAATCTCTGAAACCATCAAAGCGCTGAACAAATTAAGAATCTCTGAAACAATCAAATCAGTCAATGAAGTTGATATTTTATATTGATTCTAAGGTCCAAAAAATGATATCTTTTACTTCTTTTCCTTCAATTATGCAAAGAAAACACATGGGGGCCGGCTATTTGCAACCACAAATTTCCTGAATGCAGCCTGTTTACTATATGGTAAACATTTCTTTTGTATATGAAAATGAGTTGCGTTCAGAAAATTTGTGGTTGCAAATAGCGGCGCCCAACACATGCACTGCACATCAAAGATTTGGCCAAATATCGACCACAACAGCCGTTATGTATCGGCCGATACCGTTACTTATCACCGATGTGTGACTTTCATTCACAACGCAATATCGGCCACATCAGATATCAATACCCACTGAACCGATACATTTCGGCTGATACCGATACATATCACTCATATTTCACACCATGATCTCAACATATTCTGGTTGAAGATGCTCGGATGCTAACTAGTGCCATGCATAGTTGTCAATCGAGAATCGAAATGGTCATTTTTCGAATCGTGAATCGAATCGAATCGTGAAAACTCGGATTCGGCCCATGACTTCTATAATGCATAGAAACCTATGCTTATTGATTAGGGTAATAACCAATATATACTACAAATGAAACGAGAAGATTTAGGCCTAAATAATAAAAACTTTCTTCTAAATGATGATTTGATCAAAGTTGGAG
>WJXA01000163.1:0-70852 GCA_014282245.1 Rhododendron simsii | reverse complement strand
CAAAACGACTATATGCTTAAACTAGTCTTACCATGCAAACTGATCACGTTTTGCCAATTGCCATTGTCACGCCCTCGATTTTTTTAACATAACTATAAAAGATTTTTCATAAATAAATTTTCACAATACTCCATACAATACCCCAAAAGATTACTGTGTATCCATTCTCATAATAATACTTTCAAGTACATAAGATTTCGAAATATTATATCACCGGCTCAACGCCCCAAATTAACATAAGTAATCCAGTGTCATAAGAGTTCAGAGTTACAAATATTCCGTAATCAAATGGATTATAACTTAAGTTACAAATACATATTTTAAAAGAAATTTACAAAGATGAAATAGTAACTTCTTTAGATAGCTTTCAAATGGGTATGTCCACACTCCAAGCATTCCAATCATGCAAGCTACTGTTCCGACTTAGCACTTGAAAATGATATAAGGCTTGAGCTACACTAGCCAAGTAGAAAAGTCTATGCAAACTCTATATGCAAATGAGCAATACGGACGAACAAATGATAGAAACCAAATGACAACAGAGATAAGCATAACTATCACGATCAAGTATCCAACTATCGCCAATCCATCTTCTCGTGTAGTATCACGTTCTTTCTCATTTCCCCTTCGTTTGTCGTCGAACCCTTCATCAAGAAACTTTTTCTTTTGATATCAAACAATTTAGAGAAAACTCAAGACCATTGTAGGCCGAGCTCCGTTGATTCGGGCTGAATACTGGAGTCCGTGATTTGTGCTCAAATATCGGAAGATTTTCATCAAAATCCTTTAACCAAAACTAAAATCCTTTCATTAACTTCACAAACCAATTATGTATCGTTAAAAGTTTGAGCCAATGCTCCTGCCAAGCACTTACTCGATAATGAGCCCTGAAGACAAATGATATGAGCATTTAGCTCTTGCCAGACATTTACTCATTCAAGAGCCCTGAAAGTATATGATATGAGCATTTAGCTACTGCCAGACATTTACTCATTTAAGAGCCCTGAAAGTATATGATATGAGCATTTAGCTCCTGTTAGGCATTTACTCATTTAAGAGCCCTGAAAGTATTCCTTGTGTCCATTTATTACCCACATTTATTCCATGTTCCCACTTTACAAACATCAAATAATTCAATCTAGTCCAAAGCCATTTATTTAATCACATGATATTATGAAATCAACAATCTACTACAACGCATACAAGCAAATACAAACATTCTCACCGTACCTCAAAGTAAACCTCCGTATCTTCATATATCACATATCAACCCATGACGAGACTCTGCGATGTCCGATCTTCTAGTTTCTATACTCGGAGTCCGCGAATCGTACTCTAAGGAAATCAAAAGATTCTACGTGTCAAAAGTTCTACCCATTGGATCACTAGGCATGCTCATGTGCGTCGTTCGTGTTTTAACGTGCAATAACTTGTATTCCTCATTTCTTAACTCAATGAGTTTATTCTAGTCCACTGGATGCCACTCTAAGTGTGAAACAAGTAATACTCTCGAAAACACTTGAAAGAATGCATAAACAAACCTATTAGGGTCGACGAGAAGCTTCAAAAGTGATTTGAAAGAACGTATGATAAGCTGCTGAAAAACACTATAGCAGCTCAATCACCTATCGATAGGTGAATGAGTTCTACCGGTAGACAAGGGAAATTCTGCACTCCTACCGGTAGGTGAAGGTTCCTACCAGTAGAAATTGGAAACAGAAAAGGCAACAATTTTCACGAAGCAATTTTGTACTTGTCCTATCGGTAGGTGAAAAGTTCCTACCGGTAGGTAAACAGAAAAGCCAATAATTTTCACCAAACAATTTTGTACTTATCCTACTGGTAGGTGAAAAGTTCCTACCAGTAGGTGGATGAATATGTTTGAGCTGCTGCAGTACGTTTGAACTGGTTATAAAGAATTTCTCACTTGTTCTACCGGTAGGCAAAAAGTTCCTACCGGTAGGAGAAATACATTTTCTGGCGATTTTGACAAAATTTTCTCAAATTTTGATCCGATCTCAATAACAATCAATACAAGCTCAAAAATGGTACAAGAACACTCAAATAACATGACATTTGACATGCATAAGGATGGAGAAACATTTTGTAATGCATATGCCAAAGGAACAGTTTTAGTATTCGAAACTATAATATGCACAAGGACAATGCTGGTATCGTGAAATTGAGGAGGTGAGTATGCTCAAAAGAAGGACATAGAGACGCTAAACACTTGGAAAGAGAAGATCGAATAAAAGGGCCGCAGGCACTTACTAGAGCTGGATGTCCTACTGTATTTAGTGTCACATTGGAGTAAAGTTCTGGCAAGTACTTGGTTAATAACTTTGTGAGCTTGCACAACCATTCCATAATAAGGCCTCGTGGTGTCCCTTTTCTTTGCTCCCACAGGAAGGTTAGTAGTTCTGATAAAGTCTTGGCCAATATTATGCATAATGTTGGTATTAAAACAAGTCTCATAATGGATTTTGCGATGCAACAATCCGGTGGATATGAGTCTGTCGGATACATGCAAAAAGATCTTTACAATCATTTTACAGCTCAGCGCAATATAGAGGTTACGGACGGTGGTGCGGAAGGTGCCTTAGGGCCCGTTCCGGTTTCTAAAAAAAAGAACTTTTAGAAAAGCAAGCTAATTTCAAACTTAAAAATTATGTATTTGTACAAATAATTTTCTTAACAATATGGATATTGTTTGATAAATCTCATTGAGATCTTTTAAACCGTGCAAAAAAAATCAAAAAATTATTTTTCATTTTCATTATATTTGAGCTTGAAATTACCTTCTTTTTGAGTTTTATGAAAAATCCTCCTTATGCATAAAATATGGCGGCCTAAAGCGCCGGCATCTCTGGCACCACCTCAGGGCCGACCTTGCCTGGATTTTGTAAAAATGATTTGAAGTATTCTAACCGCACATTTTTCTTAGGCTATGTTCCAGAACGGATTATAAGTACTTATTTTTTAAGAAGGCAATTTCAAGTTCAAAATATAATAGGTTTAATGCAATCTAAATATATGCAATATAGATCTTATTTGAAAGATCTTGATAAGATCTTTAATACGGTGCAAAAAAAATCAAAAAATTATTTTACATTTACTTTATTTTTGAGTTAGAAAATGTGAAATAAGTACTTATTTTTTAAGAAGGTGTGCTGGAACGGAGCCTTAAAACATTATCTTATAGAGTTTTGTAAAAAATTATCATAAGTGAATATCAGTAAGAACGTTTTCAAATTTTTGTAGGACAAACGAAAATGTGCGATTTGGATCATCGGCGCGGGACCGAGGCGCCCACGAAAAATCTGTGCATGATCTGTTATTTCTTAATTTATCTGTGCAACCGGACTACCGGAGAGGCATTTTCCTGCGATTCGACAAGAAAATGGAGGAAAACCTCCGGATTTGGCCTCTGAAACCCTAGAAATCCTACAATCCTCAAAGCACAGCAGAAAACGCGAACACACTCGCACCGAGAGAGAGGAAGACGAAATGGAGAAGAACCAGAGCGATAAGCAGCTCAATTCGATCACATTGCTGAACCAAATGGCTTCAGACCCCTATTACCTCTTCCACTTCCTCGCTTTCTTCTCTTACATCCCCGTTCGCTGCTCCGCATCCCATGTCCTCTCGCCTCCCTTCTCCTCCTATCTTCTTCATCGAGTATTCCATCCCCCTTTCTATAAATTTGTATCATTTTCCAATTTTTTTTTTTATTGTCGATTTAGTTTACTTTCGTGAATGTCGTATATTGACATACGATTACTCTCCCGCTTTGTGTGACAGTTTTTAAGAATTTCAATGTCTTGATGTTTCTTCTCAGGAAATTCAAGCAGTTATTGCATTCTCTCTGCTGACTGCTATCAAGGTATGTTCATCACTTTACCAGTTTACCTTTCTTGTGAATCTTATGGATGATTGACTATTCGCACGGTTTACTGTCCGGCTTGATTCATTTGGATATCATGTGGATGCACATAGAGGTGGTTGTTATGTTGTCTTGTGTTCAACCTGAATTGGAATACTAGAATTAGTGATTAACTCTTGGAGTAGTTTAATTTTTTGCATCGTATGGTTCTCTGCTCGAGTAAATTGAATGTGGTTCGGATGCATAGAGAGGTTCTTGTTATGTATTCTTGGTTTTTGATGTCAATTATGGTACTTGAATGGGTAATTTGGTCCGAGTGTTTAAAGGTGTGGGGTTGCGCAGGTTTTTGAAAGTGATACGGTCGATACCTGCATATAGGAACATTCTGGCCAACAATTTAATCAGGAAACATAAACTTTCCCAAGGAATTATGCCACATTTGGTTTCATCACATCTTGATTGTGTTTGAAAGAGAACGCCAATAATGAGTAATTATTCAATAGTCCGGGGGTACTGTCACGTGGTATTTCGGACCACTTTACAACCACACATTCCTTCGGGGTCTACCCACAAAAACCTAGTAGGAAACATTGTGTTCTCTCATGAGTGAAAACACCTGACATCCGTGGATACAGTATTTCGGATTCGGATGAATGATTTGTGTGATGGTTTGATCACAGTAATTATGAAGTGTCTCTCTGGCTGGATGCTAATGTAGTCTTAGACAGCACAAGGGCACAACCACCATATTCTGTCGTGCATATATTTACTAGGGGTAAGGCGACGTGTTTCGCACGTTTGCTTATGAGGCTTGTTGTTGCTGGTGAAAGTGTAACCTTGAATTTTTATTCATATAACCACCATCTATTAAGCAAAACCTACGAACCATCATAAGTTGTATCTACGGATCACATAACAACGGGATTTTGCATTAAGGAACCTCTAATTCATGGGCATTAAAAAATTTATTTTGTCCCATGAGATCCAAATGCGTTTTTACCATTAGATATAAAAGACCACTCAATGTTCTAAATGGCGCTTGGCGGTAGTCGGGTGGAGACCCATCTCCAAGCGCCAAGCCGCCTAGGCGGCGCCAAGCAATTTGGCGGACCTTTTTTTTTTAACAAACCATTATCCAATCAAACTATATTCCATGTATCCATAATGCAAGTTCAAACTTCAAAGTACAAACCCAAATGAAATTAAGTAGTAGCAACTAGCAAATAAGTTGAATAAGACAATAAGTAGTAGGGTTTCGCTCACCTCCCTCGTATTATTTTTTATATATATATTTTTAGGCCGCAAAAGGCCTCCAAAGACGCCGACATTGCCACCAAGGCCCGCCAAGCCTACCAAGCCTGCCAAGCCTGCTAAGACCACCAAGCCCGCCTAGGCGGCCGCCAAACACCGCCAAACCTCCCTGGGCGCCTAGGCAGCCTGGGCCGCCGCCATTTAGAACACGGAGACCACTAAATTATCACACATCAATCAAATAGCCTAAAAATAACAACCCAAAAAAGAAATCCCAAGAACTCGAAATGCAACTCCAGCTTGCCACGCAGTCACACAGACAATATATCAAACACATTTAGCTACTGCGTTTTACCTCTCAATTGTGGTTCCTTGTTCAAAACCAAGGCACCGGCACTGGAATACGTAGTCTTCTTTGTTAGTCGAGGTTGTCCGAAGCTTCTGCATCAGACCTAGATCATCTTGAACCCAAGCCCCATTCCCCTTACCTGAGAATGTTTCTCTCCGGCCATTCTATAGTGGTTTTGGTGGGTCTTTTTTGTTTTTTGTCAAGGGAGACCCATTTGGGCACCTTAAAGCAGGGAAATTGATGTCGTAGGCTCATGAACTAGATTGGAAATAAAAAATGCTTGAGAGATTCCCCAAATAGAGTAAATCTTTGTCGATTTGGAGAGAGGAGATGACTGATTGGAAAAGCGTATTGAGAGGGACAAGCAAGATTTTCTGACTTATTTTCCTCTAAAGATGTTTTGATACTGGTGACCGGTGAATTGAACAAAGCCTTTATCTTTCCCTTACTAAAATAGCTTATGTTAGATAGGTCTTTGTAAGTGGGTTTAGGCTTTTCAATTTGTTTGTCTATGGCAGATGGTGAGAAAAGAGACATGGGAGGCCTTCATTGCAGATACTCTGTTCTTTGCCAAGGTCCCTCTTTTTACTATTTCTAATTCTTACTCTTGCATAGTTCCTTGGTTATAATACATTGGATACGTGCAATGCGTTGTGTTCTTGCTTGCCATGTAAATAAAGTATACAAAGTTCTATCTAGTCCTTATTCCTAAGGCACATTAGTTTGAATTTGTCTCACTATATTGTTATGAAGCATGGATATCGATACTGGATCAGATACGATATGATATGATATGAATATAGTGATACGAGAAAGTCCAAAAAACAAGATGCAGATGCGGCTAGGATATGTTAGATTAGAAGACATTTTTACAGGTTTTTAGCATTGTATTACCCATAATAACAATAACATTGATAAAACTATTGTATTTCCGTAATGCAATATTGTATACTAGAGGTTGGGCACACGCGATGCGTATGCAAGTCGAGTTTCAATAAGTACATCTCCAAGTGACATGATGTTAAAAAATCCTAAATTGAAGGAAATAAAAACACAACTTATAGATTTGAAAAGGCAAACTGTACGAAGAAATCATGTGAAAATGCAAAATATGGTAAACCAAGAAATCATGTGAAAATTCAAAATATGGTAAACCAAGAAATCACACACTCATGGAAACGACACCTATTAAGTAATAATCATACTTAAAACAAATGCAAGCAAAGAAATTGGCATTTCTCATCCTGTGGAAACCAGCTCTCTCTGAGACGAACACTTCTTACTCTTCCCAAGCAGACTGTCTCTCTCTCTCTCTCTCTCTCTCTCCCTCTCCCTCTCTCTCTCCCTCTCCCTCTCTCCCTCTCTCTCTCTCTGGGGATTAAGGATACAAAATGGGAGAAGCTTAGAAGTGGACAGTTAAAACTTGATAGTGGGGATGACGCAGCAGTTGAACGTATAAGCAGTTAGTTTTTCTCTTCCCTTTTTACTTCTTTGACCCTCCACGAATGAAGTTAATAGGGGAGTTAATATTAAGAAGATTGTAAAATCTTAGTTTTTGAAGGGTAATAATGGAAAACACTTTTGTGACACAGCTTCACAAAATTGGTCACACCTAAAGGGGTTCTCCCTCTATATATTAGAATAGATAAGTCTATGTTGTTACTTGTTTAATTACTAAAGTTTAATTTTATCAAGGGTTTTGTTAACGTATGCCCCATAGGCATATGATAGAGACCATATATTCTCCTTCATTTATGTTTGTTTGTATGGGAAATCTAAGTTTGAAACACTAGCTATAAACCCTTCATTAATTGTTTTTGAGAGGATCAACTTTTTCGTTTTGGATAGAATACTCCCAATCATACACATTTCCCTCCCAAAAACTTTCGGCATATATGTGTAAAATTAATTGATTCTTTTTTCCCTCCACAATTCGTTTTGCTCCCTCCATATGGACCAATCTGCTCTGTCATATCAAAAGTGTTTGGCCCCTTCATTTTTTGGCCTTTGTTGGATGATCCAAATCTCTAGGGGATGTTCCGAAGTCGGAATCACTTCTTAGGTGGCGTTGGCGTGCTCATTGCTGATTCCAGTGTCTCCAGTAATTGAGCTTAGATTAGTTGAATGGTTGGATTTTGATCAGGGCAATTTGAGTTTGAAATCATTGATGGATTAAGGCCCTGTTCGGCTAAATAAGCAAATTGGCTTATTTTTTTGTCCTTATTCAATTTTTTTTTTTCATATTTGTTAGTTTTTCGTCAAATTTTTGGGGATTATTGCATTGTCATGACAAGAAGAATCTAAAAAGTAAAAAATTACGATCGAAACCTAATTTTTTTGAATAAAGAAAAAAAAAGCCAATAAGCCAATTTTTTCTTCTTTATTAAAAAAATGGATTTCGATCATAATTTTTTATCTTTTACATTCCTCTCATCATGGCGATGCAATAATCCCCAAAAAATTGATGAAAAACTAACAAATACGAAAAAAATTTGAATAAGGACAAAAAAAATAAGCCAGTTAGCTTATTTAGCTGAACGGGGCCTAAATATGCTAGGGATTGGGTTTGGAGAAGTCCCCCGCGCCGGAATGTGAGTTATACCTCCAATTCAAAGGTTGTCTGAAAGCGAGGGATGACCATGGAGACTGAGCTCGTCGCCGATGGCAACAAGCTGAACATAGCACGCTAGCTTCAAGTGATGGTGATGTGGCCACATCACTGGAGATGGAAGGTGAAAAGGCCAAAAAATGGAGGTGCAAACACTTTTGATTTGGTCCATATGGAGGGAGCGAAACGAATTGTGGAGGGAAAAAGGAATAAACTAATTTTACACATATATGCTGAAAGTTTGTGGGAGGGAAATTTGTACGTTTGATTGGGGGTATTCTCTCCAAAACGAAAAAAGTTGATCATTTCAAAAACAATTAATGAAGGGTTTATGACTAGTGTTTCAAACTTAGATTTCCCATATAAACAAACATAAATGAAGGAGAATATAGAGTCTCTATCATATGCCTATGGGGCATACATTGGCAAAACCCTTTTATCAAACACAAACACATGTCTAAAACAATAAAAATGTTAAAAAAAAAAACTACAAAAGAACATATACTTCTTAGAATCTCACTGTCTCTCTGTCTAGAAAGTAAGGTAAGTGCTACAAATCTATCATTTTCATTATTCCTAATAATTTGACTTTCCAAAAAAAAAATTATTCCTAATAATTTTACTCTATTACTAAGCAAGAAGATTCACAATCTTAATTTCAACTCGAAGGCTGCCCAGGCTCATATGCTAGTATGGGGGATAATAATTAACTAATGTGGGAGAAAAATAACAATACAATTCGGTGAAATCTTTCTCACCTGAGTTTTGACACCTTTATGGACTAACTTTCATATTATAAAGATAAACTGATAAACCTAAGGTGTTATGTAATCCTCAATTGAATATTGTGTGAAGTCCAGTTGATCTGTAGTATTCTTCACCGTGATGCTTCTTTTTATTTGCAGATTTTTCTCTTTGGTATTGCGTTGGTCGTGGATTATCACTTGGCTTTATGGTACTTGTTGGTGTTTCTAGGTAGGCTATGGTTGTTATTGTTGTTAGCACCCATAAAGAAGATTATTTATGTATTTTTTGTTATATCTTGAAAGTCAAGTTACTTGAAGACCAATATTTGTGAGCTTTCTATTTTTTGTTATATGATGTTAATGGAATCTGGTAATCACATGGCTCTCTCTCCCTGTTTCTAATAATGTTACAATAAGATTTACTGGATTTTAACGGAGACTTAAACATGAACTTCAGATTATACGTGGTCAGACAGTGTGAGTCAGATTTTAGTACGTAGTGTAATGATACCCCATTGCACTTTTTTTGTTTGGTTTTGTCTTGCAGTTGTATACACCTTGACACAACAACCTCCCTACCAGGGTATAGGTATGAAATGATTAATCTGTTGGCATCCCCCCCTTCTGTTTTCATATCATAGTTGTTGCAAGCTTCTCTGTAATCAAGTGAATTTTATGAGACCGTCAGACTACAGTACCTTAATATTGATCTGATGACTTCCAATATTCAGCTATTTTTATGTTTTTTTGTTATGTTTTTGGTTCTTTTGTGTCTTCTTGTAGGTGCTACACTTCAATTAACGCCGTTGCAGTTGGAAGCACTGCTGACTGATGGCAATACATCAAGATTCTGGCTGGTTGGTTCTGTAGACATTTCATGGATTTCTTGCTCATGAACTTACCGTAAATATGTGTTCTCTTAGTTAATTGGGATTTTGGAATTCCTCAAATAAGCCCATGCTGTTAATACTTTCGATCCTCTCGGATATGACTCTGTCTGGATCATACGTGCATGTAAGGGCCAGATCCATGAGACCTCTACCGGGAGGGTATGTGGATTGTGGACTCAGCATAAAAACATCGCAGTTTTTTTAATTTTTAATTTGCTTTAGGGGATAAAAAATTGACTTGTGTAGCTTTCGAGTTAAAGAAGACACTTAGGTTGATTTTATGGCAGACACAACAATACGTACCTTTTTTTTTTGAACGGCCAACAAAACGTACCTATAATGACACCTTTAACTCCAAGTCTCCAACTGTATAACACTTGTCCAAATCCAATGGAAAGAATCATACCGATATACGACACCTTATCCAAGTTTGAAGTGTTCGACATGGTCAATGGTAGTGCTTGTCCCACATTGGTTACTTATAACCTCCAAAATTGATACATGAGTCGGCCTCTCCACTCATTACAGTATATGTAGCACTGACACAGACACAGGACACGTCACAAAAACGATACCGGCATGCAAATTTCCAAAAAATGGGGTACACGACAAGTTGGGGGGACGCTTTGCTGTATACATAAATATATATGTATATATGCATGTTTATATACATATATATATATATATTCATGTGTGTATACATGTGTGTGTGTGTGTGTGTGTGTGTGTATATATATATATAAATTCTGCGTAGCATCAACACTTCGCCGGAAGCAACGTACCGGTGTCCAACATGTATCCGACTCTTAATCTCATAATGTCTTGATTTTGTTTCCCAATATTTAGGGGTTGGAGACTCTCAGACACTCTAAGGACACCCACACAACACTTTAATGATTGTCCTAAAGTGTCCCGGAGTGTCCCTAAAGTGTCCTTTTCGTGTTGGGAGAGTGCCTAACCCCAAATATTGAGAATGAATGAGGACACTTTGAGATTGAGTGTCAGTCTGTCAGACATGTGCCCGAAGCGTGTCTGACAGCTTTCGGCAAATTGTTGGTGCTCTACATAGATTACAGTTAGTCTTTGCCAATTGATTTTAAATTGGATGCTTTATTATGGTATCAGAACAAGGTTTCAGAAGCTTTTGGATATGACTCTTTTGATTGACCGTAAAACATGTGCCGTTTGTTTCTCTCTCCACATGCAAGTTAGGGGTCACACCTGCGGGGGAGTGGTAGAGTTTGTTTGCATCGGTGAGTTATAACCTCCAAAGTATGAGTTTGGGCAGCCTCTCCCCTCATAGCCAATGGGTTTTTGATGATTGGTTTTGAGTTGAATGGTTTAATATCTGAAATAATAGTCGAAAATAATACCAATTGGCAATTGGTGGAAATTACATAACCTATAATTGGTTATGCCGTTATGGTTTCGGACTAGTGTGAAACATAATCAAATATTTTGATAGCAAACTTACGGGGAACTGGTTGTAACTTTCTTTAAAAATTCCCTGAAGGCTCTTTGACTTACTAATTTATAATGAATGACAAGCTCGCAGATTAATTTTTCAAGGTTTAACTAAATGAGATCAGTCCCATCATATGGCTTCCGAAACTAGAATTTCACTATTTTTTAACTAAGGAAAATTATTAACTATCCAAGTAATTGCCTTGCTTTTTTTGCATGCAAGCATGGCATAAGTAATTAATCCTGTGGTGGTTGGTTATGTAGCATTGACTCACACAATACGGAAACTGACAAGACTTCCCATTCCCACACATAAATTTCAAGATGGTAGAGGACATGACACGTTGGGTACATGTTAAGGAACTACATTTATGTGATTTTGTTATATGCTAGATGTTTTAACAAGATGACATAATGTAAAAATTCCCTTCATCCACGTGTCATTACATCATTCAAATATGTCATACGTCAATCCCAACGATGTTCCTACAAAAAGTGTTTCATCAATCACAGGTGTCTTTCGAATCTATTAGCCATCATCTGTCGTAAAAAGGGGAAATTCCTTATGCTTACCAACTTCACAGTTGGTTTCACAGTGTACACTTGTTATGCTTACTAACTTAAGGCGCTGGCTGCTTTCTTTGGTTCTTCCTGATATTCATACAACACATATTCTATGAATGACTGGGAGTACATGGTTCTTTTGTAATTATTGCTTGCACTGCCATATCCGCTTGTCTTACTGGTTAATAAAGATGTTGTCTCTTTCGACATTATCAAAAAATAATTCAGGGGAAGATTTGCAACAGACATTAGTTGAAACATTTTGCATAAATGAATGCCCAATCTTTGTAACTTGAGTTTCCGAATGATGCTTTTGGATTGTCTTGGTTGTTATTTTACCTTTCCAAGATACTGACTTCACAAAGAATTAACAGGTTGAATACCGTGAATTGTCTTCATCTACTTGCGTTCAAACCAGTCGGGTCTTTCCTGAATTGTCGATTACGTAAGTATTTGCCTTAGGTTGCACAAAAGCTAAAAGGGAAAACTTCTTTGCAGCATTAGTTGCAATTTGAAACAACTATCTTATTTACCTTTTCCTATCAATGGTCCATTTTCCAGAATATTCTGCCCCAGTTTTTTTTTTTTTGTTTCGCTAGTGTAGCTGCTATTACTTAGTTGTTTTGATACATGGTTATGGTTCCTTAACAGGTACTCGAACAAAAATTTATCTTTTGGGGTTGTTGATCTTGGCCTCTTCCCCAATACTGCGGAAAAGTTTGGCATCTCTCTAGGTAGTTTTACCTTTTAATTGTTTTATACATATCCCTCTAGCTTTATTGATTTCTATTTGATTCAATCATCAATTTGGGAGTGATACTTGTAGGGAGCAGTGACAAACTTCCAAAGTATATATTGTTTGAGAATGGAGTGGAGATTACACGCTTTCCTGAGATGGATTTTGAAGCAAAAACTTCTACTTTTACTATAACAAAGGTAATCCTTCTCAAAGGATCGTATTGATTCCTAGTTCTGTGTTTTATCGGGTTTAGCATTTGTTATCATCCTTTAAAAATTGGAAAGTATATTTTGCTAGCAACAGTTCTTATGCTTGTTGGTTCTGGTTCTTCTCTCTCTTAACAAGTTGATATTTTCCTCTCAAAATTCTTTTTGTCGTGGCTTTCTTTTAGCGAGTGCATATGGAGAGGTGTACACAGATTAGTGGTTCTTTGTAGCAAAGTCTCTACCCGGTGTTTCATGTGTAATATGGCCAGGTCTTAATGTAATCTGGCTCCAGTTAGTTCTGTATTTAGTTGTGGTATTTTGTACGTCCCATGGGAAGCTTGCAAATTCATGGAATAACCTCAATCTGTCTAATTTCTGGCTAGAATAAATATCATTTTATGGTTTTCCGTTTTTGGAATTCATGATGTGAATTCTGATGGTGAGTCACTGGTTTATGCCTTGCAGAAACTACTTTGCCAGCATTTTGAGCTTGATCGGCACCTTCTTGATTACATAAACGGTAAATAGGTGATCAATTTGTCCTTTTTGTTATTTAATGGACTTTTCATGCTTCGGTTCTTCTTTCTTATTGTGTTATTTTGTAGTTTTTTTTTGAGATGTCAATTCAGAAAGGATATACACAAGGAGGTTAGTCTGTTACAAACGTTTGGTGCCATGTGTGTATTTATAGTGCCAGTTTTATGTTACAAGAGTAGAAGGCAATCAGCTTATAGGCATCACCAATTTTTCTGAGAATTTTGTTGGGCTATTCTATATCAGTGGAATAAGGGTGGAACTCAAGTGTCAAGTTGTCTAGAAACAGTTGAATCGCATTCTTTGAAGCATGATTTGCGTATTTGACTATTAGGCCACATCTTTTTTTGTCTAACAAAATGCTGTAGTTCTGCTTGGTTGTCGAGGGAAGAGACTATGGCGACGTTTATTAGGCGTTATAAGTTGGGGGGACTGGTAGTAAGGAGGGTATATTGAGATTGGGATTAGTAGTGATGAGGGATTAATAGCGAAGTTGGTTATTTGGTTGGAGACATTTGGCTGGGATTATTACAACTGTGTTTGTTTTGGTTGAGCAATGATACATGCTTAATGTATTTTCATATAGATTAGAGTTATCCCGGACGAACTGGACTATGAAAACCCACCCTCCATGGGATTGCCAATTTTCGGGATTCAGTTTGGGTGGACTACCCAGAAAATGCAACAAACTCCAGATTAGTGGGTTCACGTCATTTGCAGTCCCGACGCCCTTCCCTTAACTGCGCAACAATCATGGCCCAAAGGGGAAAATTTTTTTGTGGAGCCTTGTGTTTTCTGCCAACGTTTTTCTCCCTTGGGAAGCCTTTTAAGTACTAGTAGTAACTAAAGCAGTCGCTTCTCAAGCATTGTAGAGTTGAGTCCGGACGCATGCATTGTAGAAAACAAACATTACGAGGCCAAACACTAAAGTGCTCTTGATTTTCTCTTTATTGATCACTTGTTTTAATGAATTTAAAGTCGACAGATTAATTTTTTTATCCGCTGGGGATTTGAGAAGTTTAAATTAAATTTGTTTATAGGACTTGTCGTAGTTCAAGTGTTGAAATGTTATCATACTTGTAACAACGAAAAATAGCTTTTATAGGCAACTTTGGTACACACACAGCTCACGCCTATTTGTTCACGTTTCAAAAATTCTATAACCACACCCATGCACTTTACACACTCCCTCGCAATCTTGTGTTTAGTCACACAGGATTACGAGGGAGTGTGTAAAGTGGGAGTGGGTGTGGTTGTAGAAGTGTTTACGGCATGGGTTCACTCCCAAACAAATCCTCTTTCATCCTCTTCAAATGTGGAGCTCATATACCATGTGAGATGTGCCTGTGTGTGTGAGACTTAGTCACATAATCATTAAAAATGACCTTCGCACTCACTCTCAATTTTTGCTCTGTGCGCGCTCTCTCAATCCTTGCACTCGCGAATTGTAGTGGGTTGCGATGTTTTTGAAAGACGTTTTCATGCTCGCGCTGTTGCAACTGCTCTCGCACTTGCATTATGTGACTTAGGTTTCAAGATGTGTGAGGTTATAGACATTTTGGCCAAGGAGGTGGAGTTTGGAAAGAATCTCGGTGATGATGAGGAAACTCCCTTGGAGATGTTTGATGCTCTTTAAGCATTTCCAACCAAGCTCTAAAACACAAAAATAGAGAATGGATGTGACATATTAAGGAGAGATTTTGTAATTTATTCTTTCTTTTTTGCACTTTATAAGAGAATCTTGGAGGGACCTATGGTGCATTTTAAAGATTTGGTTTCCAAAATGGGAGTAGAGTCTCGATTTTTGGAGACCTAAAAAGTAAATTTGGAGACCAAATCTTTAAAAATTACCGGGGATCACTTCAATATTCTCCCATAAAGTGAAAAAAGAGGAAATAAATTACTCCCTCCGTCCCTTTTTTATAGTCCGGTATTCCATTTTGGGCTGTCTCTTAATAAGTGTCCATTTTATAAAGTTAGTGGGTAAAAATTGGTGTATTGTCTATTTTGTCCCTAAAAGTAGATTCAATTTTGAAAAGTTAGTGAGTGAAAGTGTAATGATGATGGGTAAGTAGGAAAAGTGGAGGAAAAAATTGATGTGAAAGGTATAATGATGATATCTTTTTAATAAGTTGGAATTACGAAGCAGGACACTTAAAAAGGGACAGAGAGAGTATAAAATCTCTCCTTAATATGTCACATTTTAGAGGATGGGTTGGAGATTAGGGACGGGGTTTGAAAGTTTCTCGCCTATTCGCTGGTCATTTTGATGTGTTATACCCCCTCTTTTCTAATTTTGTTTGTTTGCTTTTAGACTTTTTACATGTCCTAATATATTTGTCCATTGGATTATTGGATGAATCAGATTACCCTTTGCCATTGATTTTGTTCAAATAAAAATTCCAAAAATGTTGAAGGGTAAATATTGAACAGTTGAATATTTCTAATGTAATCATAGTGATTTAAAAAGTTAGTCTCAAAATTTGACAAATAAATTGGGCGGAAGGAGTGACAAGTGACATGTCCAAGTTAACAACACCTGTGAAACACGAGTGTAGATATAGGAGTGATTATTTAGTGCCCTTGGAGCACCGCCATATTAATTATTTAGCGGTGTCGAAGGGGAATAATGCACTAGCTTGTGGAATGGAATCAATTTGCCTCCCGAAGGAATGAAAGAAAAAGTCCTTGGTTTGCACAAGTTCAAAGTTATTACTCATTTTACTCTATTTAATTAATGGTCCAGACGATGTTTCTAGTCCATAAACCACGTGTGTAGTTATTATGCGATTATAAAAGATTCTGGGGGTAATCAAAATTTAATAAGGGCTCCAACGAGTTGAGTCGAAGCCGAGGTTTACAATATTTGAGCTCGGCTAATTTAAAATTAATTATTGAGCTTGAGCTTGAAGCCATTACAAAAATTTGAGCTCGAGCTCGTTTAATAATTGAGAACTCAAGCTTGGTTTGAGTACTAAACAAGCTTCTCTAAACGAGTCAAGCTCATATGTTTGATCTGAGTTTATCTACATGAGCCAAGCAAGCTTGCCTCTTTTATTGAACGAGCCAAAAAAATTGTTCGAGCTTAACTCTTTTACTCTACGAAACGAGTTGAATTAATTAAGCCCTTACCGATCAGATCCTCCAACTGATTGGTTCATTTGCCGCTCTCATTATGGTTTGATGCCATTGCCTCTCTCATAATTAGCTTTAGGTACTTTTATTGCTGTCGACAATGCTTGTCATTTCAATTTGCATATTTTGTTGTGACATTTTGTAATGTTCTCAAAAGTAAACATTGGCTAAGGTTACTGGAGCATGGACACTGACCTGAAAAAAAGCTTGTTCGATCTTTTGACAAAGCTAATGAATCATTCTTGTTTTCTATTGTGAGTAAGTACAAAACATAACTGAAAATGGTAAGTAGGTCATTAAAGTGTTCATACATCACATACACATATATAGCTCCTTATTGTAAGCTAACCAGACAATGGATGGATACCTATGAAGTGTCATTTCGTATTTCTTCAATCCACTAAGAGACCCTTGTGGAGTCTTGTTGAAAATTTAGCGTTAAATCAAGAGTTTTTAGCAACTAGAATCTAAACTTACTAGGAGGGCCCAAATATCTTTTAAGGTGGGCCGGAATTGAGCCGAGATTTAGAATGTTCAGGTTCCCTTCGTTAAGTTTTTAAACGAACTTGAGCTCAATGAAAATATGAAGAGCTGAGTTCGACATGAGTTTGCATTGGTTTGACTTGAACTCGAACTTTTTCATGAGCATTAACAAGTCAAAATAGTAGATATTTATGCTCTTATACAGGTTTGGAACTGTAAATAAAAATTTTATTTTGTTCATAAATAGGCTCATACATATATAAAATTCATGAAAACATATTGAAATTTTAAGTTTCTAGTACTTTTAAAAGTTTATATATACAAGTTATAAAATTTTCATTATGTACATGTAAAACATCATACATATTCAAGATTATATGTGAAATTTTTATGAGATATATATACACACACTAGGTTCGCAAGTCTAATTGAGCCGAATATTGCCAAGTTTAAGTTCTATTCATTCATTAAATGAGCCTAAAATTAAAGTTCAGGTTTAGTTCCCGAATCAAGCTCGAACGAATCTTTACCGAGTCGAGCCTCGAACTGTTCACGAATAACTCAATTCATTTGTAGCCCCAAAGACATGGAACTAAAGAATTACATGATTTGACGAAATATCCCAACCATTTGCTTGCTTTTCCTTTGATTTCTAATCACTTTTAATGTCTGTTTTCAAAATCAAATTCTGGATCTTCCATACCTAAAGTCTCTAGGAGGCTTTGTCGAAGATAATGACAGTGATGTCTCAATAGCATCACATACCTTAAATTATAAGACCTTTCAATTGAAATCTATTGTCTCTGTACTATCTTAATTGATTAATCATAAGACCTTTCAATCGAAATCTATTGTTCATTGGGCTTTCTTGCCAACTCCTCCCAATAACCATCTCTTAATTTTGATCAATTTCACTTCCTATATGTCATTTCTAATGATATGGAACAACCCATATCTTGAATTTGATTGTCATTTCTAATGATATGGGTGTATTTTAAATAGTTTGAACTTCTTCTCCCATTATGTGTGGTCTATTGCGATGCATGGAACTATGCACAACCTATGTTCCCCTAAAGTTAATTGCATGCTTCCAGTTAACCCAGTTTTCTTTTATAAAAAAAAACACCCCAATTTTGTTCTCTCACGGATATCTGGGTCTGGATGTGGACTGAGCTCTTTCTTCCCTACCTAAAACTGCAAAAGGGGAAACCACATTAGTGCATGCCTAGTGGTCCAGAGATGACCGATAGCTGGGCACTCATATGGCTAAGTCAGTTGAATGAGAAGAGAAGTACAGTGTTTAGAGTGAGGATGGCGTTCCTCTTCTAGGTTTAGTATTGTACCTTGTATAGGGAGTTATCTGCCTTGGCCTTGTGCTAGGTGTCTGGCCCATGTTACATTAGGAATAGCTGTCTCTAGGTCTGACGTCATCCATGATGATTACCGAGTGTCACGCTATTGGGTCGCATCGGCATGTGATCGAGCCAAGTGTGACCTGACCAAGAGCAGTGCCATGTTGCTGGGCCTTGACAGCTCAATGGTGACGTGCTCTACATGATCCTCCAAGATCCGACTTGACACCTCATCCCGCCTGTGACACCCCGAGAATGGGAGTTAACGGTTGAGTTTGACTGGGCTTTCCCAAAACTGGGCTTGTCGGGCGGCCCAGGTGGCCAACCTGCACTCCAGCCCACTACACCTAGTGTTACCTAGCTCCTAGCTATGAGCTGAAGACATGGAATACAACTTGCGGAGAGGAAACATATATGTAGGAGAAATTGTGCAAAAATATTAAATATGTTTAATTCAACTGATTCAAAAAATGCATCAATTGCATGGTGTAGTGGGCTGAATGTGATGGTTCAGTCACGACTACTACACTTGGCAGAAGGCTGAGTTAGGTCCTTGAGATCTGTTTGATACAAGCTGGCCATTGACTAGGCTTATAGGCTCGATAACTAGGTCTGGCAATGAAGATGTTCGGAATACAGTTTCTGACTCCTAACTCCTAACTCTTATTGAGGATAGACATCATCCTCTTTGGTGCAGCCATGGGGCTTGGCCAGTCCTACATGCCAGCTCAGCCATGTGCTCATAACTGTCTTATCCAGAATGACGGGTGTGACGTCACCCGATGTTGTTATGGAGCAAGCTGATCATGAGCGCACATGGATGACAACTCATGCTCGTGATTCATACCTACCTTATCTACTATGTCATGAGTGATGTTGGCCGAAGCAGTTACTGAACAAGCGTGCGAACTTTGAGAGCAAGGCAAGTTGCTCTACAAGGATGGAACCCTAGAAAAGTACACACTCTTCTGGACCAAAACCCTAGTCCTTTCATCATTCTCTTGCACTTTCCGACTTGATCGTCGGAGGCCACAGGGGAACCATGAATGTAAATTACCCTAGGCTAAAATAGGTTGGTGGGTGAAATGAGTTGTACTAAAATTACTTGAGCTAAATTTTACATAGAATTTTTTTTGTTTTTTTCAAAGTTAGCTTGGGTTATAGCCCACCCCATGGTATACATAGTTCCGCCCTTGGTCAGAGGTTCATTTCGGTGTCCAACCGGATTGGCCTTTAGTCCTGTGCTCCCTGTGCAGGTTAAGCTGGACCAGAAAGCTAGGACCACCCAGGCGCTGAACTGGAGGCTTATGAGAGGTTACTCAATCTTGACCGACAACCCCACACATGGTCAATTAATTTGTTGAATACATTGAAGTCATATGGAGAAAATGAATTCATAAAACTAACTAATATGTAAGTAGTACACGTGTAGCGGGTTCAGGGCCGGCCTTGGGCTGAAGCCCAAGGTGCCATGGCTTTAGGCCTCCAAAAAACAAAAAAATTTAGGGCCTCAAAATGTCTAGTAGTCTTGTATAGTACTATACCCAAAAAATGGCCCATTCCAAGTTAAAAAAGCCCACATAAATACAATGAGAACTGGGCCCAAACAAAAACTCGGTGGCAGTTTTGTAAAAAAGAGAACTAGCTGGTCCATTTTCATAGAAGCAAAACCAAAAGCTCTGACGTTTTTTTCCGAAAATGAATTGAAGCCAAAGAGGGCCTCTGAGCTCTGAAATCGAAAGAAGACCAAGGTTTTTCCTTTTTCCCTAAATTAATCGGCTCACATCACCACGGCACCTTCGGCACGTCGTCACCAATCCACACCCACTAGTGAAGAACGAACTAGGGTCCTCTTGGATTATGAGTTCTTTGGTTTGAATGTTTGATCCAACATTCCAACTGCAGATTTTCATTTTCCATTTGTAACTTGTAAGTCTCTCTTCTTTTTAAGCTTCGGAGGTATATTACAATTTCGGTAACTTTTTTGGATTATTGATATTTAGATAATGCTTTTGAATTACTAAAATGATCAGTTATTTGAGATTTTTTCTTATTGCTCAGTGCTATTTTGTTTTGGAAAAAGGTGATTTGTTTATTTTGTGCTTGTTTTCAAAATTCGTAAAGGCCTCATCAGTGCCGGTCCCGACATTTGGGTTGCCCAAGCTTAACACTTGGTTGCTCCTAAATATATATTTTTTGCTGGATTTCTATTTTTTTTATACATACAAAATTATTTTTTTTTGCCCCTTGCTGGGGGTTGCCCGAGCGGCCGGCTTGCGGGGCTTACCCCCTGCCGGCCTTGGGCCTCATTTTTCATTATGGCTTTAGGCCTCCGAAAACGCAGGGCCGGCCCTGAGCGGGTTGTATTCTTCTTCTTTTTCTTTTTAATTATTAATTATTTTTTTGGGTACAAATAGCAGGTAGTATTCATGTTTCACAATATTCTAACAAAAACCGATTCATTTCACTTTCTTGACTACTCTACGTACATCTGTATTTTTGGTCTTCCATTTTCCAGTATTGCATGGATATGGTGACAAAAGTCCTGAGCATATCTCTAGGGGTTCGAACCACTTGGTCAAACTGTCCATCATTTCTCTCCACATTAGACTACGTATGTTAGTGGATTGGTAATATGATAGAGAAATGCTATATACACCACAAAAATTAACATATGGGTGGGTGTACAAAAATTACATCTTCGAAAGTCGGAATTTCTCAAAGAGCAAACTGTGCCATATTCTAGGTAGAGGGAACTCTGATGTTAAATTCAATCTCAACTTAGGGAGGTAGAAATTAAAAAAAAAAAAAAAAAAACGTCGTGCTGTATTTCACGAGCCATGCATATCTTATTGGGCTTGTTGACCCATACCGATCCACTGGCCGATTGTTTTTGGGTTTCTGGGCCTTTCTTTGTTTGGCTCAACCCACTAGGCTTGGGCCGAATGACGTTAGAATTTTCGGCCTACTACAATGTTGTCTACGTCATTTAGGCTATGTTTGGGCACACATAAATAGAATGGAGTGGAAATAGAATGATAGCAGTATAGAAAGGGCAAAGTGTAATGGAATGAAAATAATTAAGAAGCTGAAACAACTATTAATATTTCTATATTACCATAGTTTTTTCCCCTTGGTTTTGTTGCATGCGTTCCTATCTTTTCTATTAATTTGCATATTTTGTTGTGACATTTTGTAATGTTCTCAAAAGAAAAAATTGACTAGGTTAGTACTGGAGCATTGACACTGACCTGAAAGCTTGTTCTTTTGACAAAGCTAATGAATCATTCTTCCTTTCTATTGTGAATAAGTACAAACATAACTTAAAATGGTAAGTAGGTCCTTCTATTGTTCATACATCACATAGACATATATAGCACCTTATTGTAAGCTCACCAGACAATGGATACCCATGAAGTGTCATTTCGTATTTCTTCAATCCACTAAGAGACCCTTATGGAGTCTTTGTAGAAAATTTAGCGTTAAATCAAGAGTTTTTAGCAACTTGAAGCAAAACTTACTAAGAGCAAGGGGTTGGCCTAGTTGTTGTGGCACTCCTTTACCAGATAAAATGTCAGGGTTTGAGTCTTATTACTGTGAATTACAACATCCCTTCCCCTCCTATCGATTGACAAAAAAGAAGAAGCTAAACTTACTAAGAGGGTCCAAATATCTTTTGATGGAAAATTTTTGCCATGCTCCCAAGTGGTATGGAAGCATGATGTTCCCATTGAGTCTGGAACTTCAGATTTAAAATATATGTGAATCACAGTTGTTCGATCAAAACCACCCACAAAAAGTTTTTTGAATTTGCTAAAAATGAGATAGTTTTACTATTTCCGCTAAAAATTGTAATATTATTACTATAAAAACAGGGTTTACATATATACCATTCAGTAAGACAACACTTACTATGTTATATGGTTACACTTACTACATTGTATGGCTAAACTTACTACTGAGATGTTTTGACAATCAATGGTTGAGATCCACTCGTACAATCCAACGGTTGGAAACAATTGGGAGCATCATGCTCCCAAACCGCTTGGGAGCATCATAACCATTGCGAGAAATTCATCACAAGGATTAACCCCATTATAATAATTTAGAGAAATAATAATGCCAAAACCGTTTTTATTAGTGCCAAAACTCTAGTGCATAAAAGTCTTGTACATTGCAAATGGTACAAGCCTTTTGTGCACTAGAGTTTCGGCACCAACAAAAACAGTTTTGGCATTATCATTTCCCTATGATAATCATCAAGAGATAAAATAGAAATTATCTTATCAAGTGGGTTGTGCGAGAAAATGTCTTCCGATTGGATGAGATGAGGGGGCGATTGGGATATAGTAATACTCTCAAGGTACTTAAACTTTCATATAAAAGGAGACAATTTAGGGCTCCAAACGAGTGGAATCAGTCGAGTTTTACAATTTTTACGTTCGTCTGTTAAAATTTTAAACGAACTTGAGCCGAGCTCAAGCTCAATGAAAATATGACAAGTCGAGCTCTAGTCGAGCTTGCCTAGGTTTGACTTGAACTCAAACTTTTTCACGAGCCTTAACGAGGTAAAAATATTAGATATTTATGCTCGCATAAAGGTCTAGAACTGCAAATAAAATTATTTTCTTGTACATAAATAAGCTCATACATATATAACAATATTGAAATTTCAAGTTTATAGTACTTTTAAAAGTTTATACATATACAAGTTATAAAACTTTCATTATGTACATGTAAAATGTTCATATATATTCAAGATTATATGTAAAATTCTTATGATATATATACACACACACACACACACACACACATACATACTAGGTTCAAGAGCCTAATCAAGCCAAAATATTGTTAGGTTTAGGTTTGGTTTATTTAATAAACAATCTTAAAATTGAGGCTCAGGTTTGATTCGTGTACTACCTGAATCAAATTTGAACGAGCTTTTACTGAGTCGAGCTCTGAACTGTTCACGAATAGCTCAGTTGATTTGCAGCCCCAAAGACATGGAACTAAAAGAATGACATGATTGGATGAAATGTCCCAACCATTTGCTTGCTTTTCCTTTGATTTCGAATCACTTTTAATGTATGTCTTCAAAATCTGATTCTAGATCTTCCATACCTAAAGTCTCTATGAAGCGTTGTCCAATATAATGACAGTGATGTCTCATTAGCATCACTGACCTTAAATTACAAGACCTTTCAATTGAAATATATTGTCTCTGTAATTGATTAATCATAAGACCTTTCAATCGAAATCTATTGGTCAATGGGCTTTCTTGCCAACTCCTCCCAATAACAGTCTTTTAATTTCGAACAATTATATGTCATTTCTAATGATATGGAACCACCCATATTCTATCTTGAATTTGATTGTCATTTATTTGTTCCAAGCAATGAAGCATAATAAGTGATATGGATGTATTTTAAATGGTTTGGACCTTTTCTCCCATTATGGGAGGTCTATTGGTCTGCATTGAACCATGCGCAACCTACGTTCTCCTAACGTTAATTGCATGGTTCCAGTAAACCAGTGTTTTTTTAAGAACTCAGGGTGTTCGGATTTACTACACATACGTACCTTATTTGATGCATAGCGCCGTATGATTGCAAAGCTGTATGACTACAGAAATAATCGTGCAACAAGAAAACCACAAACAATAGAGAAACAGTCTCTAGACTATTTTATTCAATAATCATCAAAAATTGTTTAGCCCTAAGGCTTACAACTTATTATATAGGTAGCAAAACCCTAATCCTAAACTGAAAAATGAAAGAAATACCAATTTTGGTAAAATCCAAAATTATTACAAATTCAGAAAATAGAAGAAAAAATAAGACTTCTCCAAAAAGAACGGACTGAAACAGACTTTCTTATGAAAAGGTATAAGCAAATCAAATATTTCCTAAAACGACAAAATTTCTCTTTCAGAGCCCTAAACGGCCTCGGACTACTAAAAAACACAGCACATAGCCAAAGGCAATGTGTCCTAACCGTTGGGCCGTTTCGGATCAAACCCACATAGACCCAACTTGTAATTCAACCATCGTGTATTTACGGTTTTGCCACTCTAGGCTTAAAATGCGTAAAGTACTCTTCTTCCATGGCAACAGTATCATCCTCCCCAGCTAGAAAGAAATTTGCCCTCAAATTTGCATCATTGTCCCATGAACTATCACCCCAGAATGGGACCAGATGCTTGACATTGAACACATTAACTGTAGGAATATGGCTGGGAAGTTTCAAACGATAGGCATTCGGGTTAATCTTCTCAAGAATCTCCACAGGCCCAATCTTACGAGCCTTGAGCTTGTCATATTTCCCCTCAAGAAATCGGTCTTTGGTAAGAATGACATAAACAAAATCACCAACTTCAAACTCCACAACCTTACGCTTCTTGTCTGCCACCCCTTTATACTTCGTAGTAGCACTGTGCAAGCGCTGTTCAGTATCTTTGTGAATCAACTGTAAAAACCTCTCATAAACTCCTCAATTTTACCATTGTGACACTTCAGATCAGGAACTTAAGCTAAATCAACCGGTGCTCGGGGATTGAAACCATAGACAATCTAGAATGGGGATAATCCAGTGCTCCGGTTAACAGAATGGTTGAATACAAACTCAGCTTGGCACAGTTTCTGATCCCAACTCCCACAATGATCCTCAAAAAGACTGCGCAGAAGATTGCCTAAAGAACGGTTTACCACCTCAGTCTGGCCATCTGTTTGGGGGTGGTAAGCCGTGCTAAAAGCCAAGTTGGTGTTTGCCAATCTCCACAAACATCGCTAGAAGTGGCTCAAAAACCGTGTGTCGCGGTCAGAAACAATGGACTTAGGCAACCCGTGCAATAAACCTCCGTAAAATATAACTGTGCAACTTTGACAGCATCCGTAATCTTCTTGCAGGCAAAAAAATGGGCCATCTTAGAGACCGATCCACCACCACAATAACAGAATCATTGCCAAGCTAGCTACGCGGCAACCCCAACTTGAAGTCCATACTAACATCAGTCCATGGCTGAGATGGGATGGACAATGGTATGTATAAACCTACGTTAGTTGCCGTACCCTTATAAACTTGGCAAATATGGCATCCTGCCACGAATTTATAAACATCTTGCCGCAAGGTCGGCCAAAAGTATGAGGCTGACACTAGCGCGTATGTCTTGTCGCGACCCACATGCCCCTCATCATGCAACTCCTTAATTATCTCCAAACGAAGGCTAGAATCAAGAACACACAACTCATTACCCTCGAATAAAAATGCCCCTGCTCATGGAACTCAAGACGACCACCACCTACAACCTCTTCAAGTATAGTGGAAAAATATGGATCAGACACTAACAACTCACGAAAAGCATCAAAACCTAGTACCTTGGTTAGCATGAAAGTCAAGAAGTTGGCGCGGCGACTAAGGGCATCAGCTACCCTATTTAAGGCTTTAGACTTGTGTTTGATAGAGAATGAGAACTGCTAAATGTAAGCGACCCATTTAGCGTGCCTATTGGACTGCTTGTCTTGCAAATTGAGGTGCTTCAAGGCCTTATGATCAGAATACAATATAAAATCACTATGAATAAGATAGTGATACCAGTGCTTCAACGATTGGACCAAGGCATAGAACTCCACGTCATAAGTGTTGTAACTCATCTTCGCTCTATTCAGCTTCTCGCTAAAAAAGGCCACTAGCTTGGAATTTTGGCTAAGGACAGCCCCAATCCCGCACCTTAGAAGCATTGCAATGCAACTCAAAAGGCTGCGAAAAGTCCTGTAGGACCACAACAGGAGCAGTATTAAGCTTTTGCTTAATTAGTTGGAATACCTTTGTTGCAGCGTCACTCCATGAAAACCTACCCCCCTTCATGCAATCCGTGATAGGCCATAATAGTGCTAAAATGTGGAATAAAACAATGATAGAATCCTTCAAGACCATGGAAACTATGAACATCAAATAAAGTACGAGGTTGGGGCCATTTACGAATGGCCTCAACTCTGGCCCCAACCTTAGATTCATCCACTGAGTTCCCATCTTTAGATACGACAAATCCGAGGAAAAGCACTGAATCCGCCATGAAAACACACTTCTTTATGGCTCCAAATAAATTTTCAGCTCATAATACAGCTAGAACCTCTCGCATGTGCTGCAAGTGTAAGTTAGGGGTAGCACTGTATATTAGAATATCATCAAAGTAAATGACAACAGATTTACCGATAAATGGGCGAAGTGCCTAGTTCATCACGCGCATGAAAGTACTCGGCGCATTGGATAGATCGAATGACATAACCATCCACTCATAAAGTCCCTCCTTGGTTTTAAATGCAGTTTTCCACTCATCCCCAGGCCGAATACGAAACTGATGATAACCACTCTTCAAATCTAGCTTTGTAAAAGTTTGTGCATCACCCAACTGGTCTAGCAGGTCATCTAACCGTGGAATAGGGAAGCGGTACTTTACCATTATTTTATTAATGGCCCTGCTGTCGACACACATCCTCCACGAACCATCTTTTTTTGAAATCAACAACACTGGAACTGTATGGACTAAGGCTTTCTGGGATAAAGCAATTAAACAATAGCTCTTTGACTTGACGCTACAACTCTTCATGCTCTTTTAGACTCATTCGATAATGAGGCCGGTCCGGTAAGCTGTAACTCGGTACCAGGTCAATCGGTTGCTGAATATCCTGCAACGGGGGTAACCCATCCGGTAACTTAACGGGAAACACATCCTGGAACTCTTCCAGAAGGGCTGAATGACTTTGGAATATTATGATCGGCTGAAAGCTGATAACTTTCCTGCACAACCAGCCCAAACACCATCCCGCTGTCTACAGCCTCCTCCTCAAACTTCGCCTGTGACAAAAGATTAGTTCCCTCCCCAGGTTGTGGTTTAGGTCCAATCTCCTTTGAGGGTAGCAGCGCAATTTTTGTACCACCAAATGATAGGTTATAAGTGTTAGCACCACTGTCATATGTAACTCGACGGTCATACTGCCACGGTCGACCCAACAAAAGGTGGCATGCATCCATAGCCACAACATTGCACCAAATCTCGTCCCTGTATTTAGAACCAATAGAAAAGGTAACTAAACATCTCTTAGAAACTTTAACTTCATTACCTTTCTTCAACCACGACAACTTGTACGGATTAGGGTGCGATTCCGTATTGAACCCAAGTTTCTGGACTGCCTCCTCTGCCACCACATTCTCGCAACTCCCCGAGTCGATCACGAAACGACAAACCTTACCCCCAATGGTGAAGGTAGATTGGAAGACATTGCTTCAGAGCCACGAATCTCCCTCGCTCTCACAAGGAGCATAACAGAGTCGATGAACCACTAAAAGTGGTCCGACATCCCCAATAACCTCTTCCACGACGTCCTCATGCAGAACTAGCTATTGAGAATCGTCGTATATGGCATCCTGCTCGTAAGGTTCATACTGATTAGTAACAACCCCTTTAGTATCCATAAACAAAGCCTTCCCCGCCCGATCACTCTTTCTACATTCGAAGGCACGATGACTAGGCTCATCGCACTTAAAAACATTTAGCACTCGAAACTCCTACTCTAATTGCTGTGTAATTCAACCGTCGCATATTTACTGTTTTGCCACTCTAGGCTTAAAATGCCCAAAGTACTCTTCTTCCATGGCAACCGCATCAATCATAAGACCTTTCAGTCAAAATCTATTGTTCAATGGGCTTTCTTGCCAACTCCTTCCAATAACTATCTCTTAATTTTGAACAATTTCACTTCCTATATATCGTTTCTAATGATATGGAACCACCCTTTATCATGAATTTGATTGTCATTCATTTGTTTCAAGCAATGAAGCATAATAAGTGATATGGGTGTATTTTAAATGGTTTGGACCTCTTCTCCCATTATGGGAGGTCTATTACTATGCATTGAACCATGCACAACCTATGTTCCCCTAAAGTTAATTGCATGGTTCCAATAAACTAGTTTGTTTTAAGAACTCAGGGTGTTTGGATTTACTACACATACGTACCTTATCTAACTTAAGTGGTATCGATTGGACAGATCAAATTCAGGGCAAACCTTAAATGGATTGGCTCCACAAGAGTTGATGGCTTCTAAGAGGTTGTGAACTTGAGATTGAAGAGATAACAAACCCCAGGCCTTGACAACCAGACCAATCCCTTATGGTTTATAGTAAATGTTCCTTACCATACTCATAATTCCACCAATTTTGTTCTGTTTCCAGGTGTGGGGGGCGGTGTTCTAGTTGGGGATCTCCTCTCTCGGATATCTGGGTCTGGATGTGGATTGAGCTCTTTGCTCCTTACCTAAGTTTGCAAAAGAGGAAACTACGTTAGTGCATGCCTAGTCGTGATAGGCACTCATATGGCTAAGTAATTAAGTCCCAATCGCATGAGAAGAGAAGTACAATGTTTAGAGTGAGGATGACATATCTCTTCTAGGGTTAGTATTGTACCTTGTATAGGGAGTTATTTGCCTTGGCCTTGTGTCGAGTGCGTGGCCCATGTGACGTCAGGAATAGCTACCCCTAGGTTTGACGTCATTCATGACGATTACCGAGTGTCACATTGTTGGGCAGCATGTGACCTAGCTACGTGTGGCTCAACCAAGATTGGTGCCACCTTGCCAGGCTTGCCAGCTCGACGTTGACATGCCACAACTAATCTCTACGTGATCCTCCAAGATCTGATTTGACACCTTGTCCTGCGTGCGACACCTTGGTAATGTGTGTTAACAGTTGAGTTTGACTGGGCTTTCCCCAAACTGGGCCCGTTGAGCAGCCTAGGTGGCCAACCCGCACTCTAGCCCACTACTCGTAGTGTTACCTCCTATGAGCTGAAGACATGGAATACAACTTGAGGAGAGGAAACATATATGTAGGAAAAATTGTGCAAAAATATTAAATATGTAAGATCAATTGATTCGATAAATGCATCAATTGGATGGTGTAGTGGGCCGAATGTGACAAGTTGATCACGACTACCATGCCTGGCGGAAGGCCGGGTTAGGTCCCTTAGATCAGTTTGATACGAGGCCATTGACTAGGCTTATAGGCTTAGTAGCTCGGTCCGGCAATGACGATGCTCGGATTATAGTTTTTGACTGCTGACTCGTATAGAGGATAGACTGATTCTCTTTGGTTCAGCCATTGTGGTTCAACCATAGAAGCTCTGCCAGGCCCTATGTGCCAGCTCACCCACGTGCTCGTAACCGCCTTATCCATAATGACGGGTGTGATGTCACTCGAAGCTGTTATGGAGCAAGCAGATCATGAGTGCACATAAGTGACAGCTCATGCTCATGAAGCAATTACCGAAGCGTGCCTAACACGTGCACAAACTTGGAAAGCAAGGCAAGCTTCTCTATACACGATGGAGATCTAGAAAGGTACACACTCTTCTAGATCCAAAACCCTAGTCCTTTCATCCTTCTCCTGCACTTTCTAACTTGATCGTCGGAGGATCATTCCGGTGTATCACCCTAGAAGGCTAGGACCACCCAGTCACTGAACCAGAAGCTCATAAGAGGTTACTCAATCTTAATCGATAACCCCACACATCAATGGCAGAACCAGGAAGCTAATCTGCCTTGGGCTAACCCAAAATATATATTAACTAAAAAGAGTTTCATAATTAATGTTCAACAAACTTGTACATAATTGCGTAAATGTTCACAAATAAACAAATAAAAATTACAAAAAACGTAGACTATTGAAGTTGTGTTCTACGTTGTTTCAGAGAGTAGAAATCATTTAGTATTATCAAATTTGAGTCGTTATCTTCAACAAATTCTCTTTCAATATAGATAATCATAGAAAATGAGGTGGACTAAAATTTTATATATAAATTTTACTCTTTTTTTTTTTAAAGTCCACATGGGCTATAGCCCAACCTAGTTTGTACACAGTTCCGCCCTTGCCATGCATGGCCAATTGATTTGTTGAATACATAGAAGTCATATGGAGAAAATGGAGTCATAAAAGTAATACACGTATAGTAGGTAGTATTCTTCCTTCTTTTATTTTTATTTTTTTGGGGTACAAATAGCGGATAGTATTCACGTTTCACAATATTCTAACAAAAACTGATTCATTTCACTTTCTTGATTGCTCTACACATCTGTATTTTTGTTCTTCCATTTTCCAGTATTGCATGGATATGGTGACAAAAGTCCTTAGCATATCTCTAGGGGTTCGAACCACTTGGTCAAACTGTCCGTCATTTCTCTCCACATTTAGACTACGTATGTTAGTGGGTTGGCAATATGATAGAGAAATGCTATATATATACACACACACACACACACACAAAACGTCAGGTAAGGGCGTCCTTACCTTATCAAGGTAAGAATCTCCCATTTTCCGATTGAATTTCGATGATCCGAGCCGCTCAATGTCTTCAGAACGTGATTTTAAGGGTACTCGCGAGGAATCAGGAAAAAAAAAATGACCGGAAAAAGCTTCATTTGAGCAGTTTTTGTTTATTTTTTATTGAACGGTTCAAATAAAAACTACTCGAATGAAGCCCTTCCTGGTCCCTTTTTTTGCTAATTTCTCACAAGTACCCTTAAAATCATGTTTTGAACACATTGAGCGGCTCGGATCATTGAAATTCGATCGTAAAAGGGGAGAAAAAAGGAGGTCCGCAACTTAATACGGTAATGATGCCCTTACCTAAAGGGGACATATATATATATATATATATAGTTAGGTTCCGGTGAGGGATCCCTCATTTTTTTAAAATGCGGGACTCCCATTTCCGATTGAATTTCGATGATCCGAGCTGTTCAAAGTGATCAGAACGTGATTTTAAGGGTCCCTGCGAGAAATCAACAAAAAAAAAGGCCGGGAAGGGCTTCATCTGAGCAGTTTTCATTGAACGGTTCAAAATCACGTTCTGCACACATTGAGCGGCTCGGATTTTTAAAATTTGATCGGAAAATGAAAGTCCCTCATTTTAACAAATGAGGGATCCCTCACTTGAAAATTCCTCTCTCTCTCTCTCTCTCTCTCTCTCTCTATATATATATATATATATAGTTCGGATCTCCTAAGACCGTGCGGGACTCCCCTTTCCCGATCGAACTGCGACGATTCGAGCCGCTCAAAGTGATCAGAAGGTGATTTTAAGGGTATCCGTGAGAAATCAGCAAAAAAAATGATCTGGAAGGGCTTCATCTGAATAGTTTTTTATTGAACGGTTCAATAAAAAACTGTTCGGATGAATCCCTTCCCGATCATTTTTTTGGCTGATTTCTCGCGAGTATTCTTAAAATCACGTTCTGCACACTTTGAGCAGATCGGATCGTCGCAATTTGGTCGGGAAAAGGGAGTCCCGCACGGTAAGGTCGTGCGAGATCCCTCATGGGATTCCGATCGTGTGTGTGTATATATATACACACACAAACACACACAACAAAAATCAACTGTGGGAGGGTGTACAAAAATTACTTCTTCGAGAGTCAGAATTTCAAAAAGAGCAAACTTAATTAATGGCGTCATGCCGTATTCTAGGTAGAGGGAACTCTGATGTTAAATTTAATCTCAACTTAGGAAGGTAGAAAACCAAACCAAACCAAACCAAACCAAACCAAACCAAACCAAACCAAATCGAGTCTTATGTTCCAATGATTTTGGGTCAGCTACATGAATTATTTTCCTCCATTGAGCTCTGTCAAGTGCCACTTGTTTACACAAACTCATTATACTCACATCTTTGCGCATAATAGCATCTAATGTCAATTTAGGTCTATCCCTCCCCGTAGCATTGCTACCCAAAGTTATCATATCCGCTCTCTTAACTACTGAATCTCTTGGTTTATGGTAGGCATGCCCAAACCACCTTAGCCTACCATCTCACGAGCTGTACTTCATTTCACGATCAATGCATATCCGATTGGTCTTGTAGACCTGTACTGATCCGCTGGCCGATTGGAGGCCATCTTTGGGTTCCTAGGCCTTTCTTTCATTTGGCTCAACCCACTAGGCTTGGGCCGAATGGTGTTGGAATATTCGGCCCACTACAATGTTATCATTTAGGCTACGTTTGGGTACATGAATAGAATGGAGTGGAAATACAACGATCGCAGTATAGAATGTGCAAAGTATAATGGAATGTAAATAAGAAGCTGAAAAAACTAGTACTATTTCTATATTACCATAGCTTTTTCACTTTGGTTTTGTTGCTTTCCTATCTTTTCTAATAAACTAAAACCAGCTGTCTTCAAACAAAGGTACAGTGGTTTGAAAAATGCTTGTTGGGTGATCTACAAAGGGAACTAAAGGTTGATACATTCAACTCTTTCTTACCCTCTTGATGTACTAAAGAAGGCTGGAGAGTGAAAAAAAAAAGGTGCTTTTTGAATAGGAAGAAAGAGGCTAAAGAGCCTTTTGCATGGTCTCCAAGGACTATAATTGAAATCTCATTGAGGCTTTTGAGACGAAAAACACTTCAGAAATATCAAATCATAATTGGTAATATTGAGGCTTTTAAGATGAAAAAAACACTTGACAAGATCAAATCTTTGACAGCCAAAGTTGGCTGGGTCTGATCCTCAATAATGTCAGCTGGCTAGTTTTATTTTTACATGTCTTGACTGATCTTTAGGAATGGAATCTTCTAACTATGTAAGCCCACCCACGAGTCCTCCTCATTGAGAGAAAAGTGAAAAGGGGAGTAGAAGCTAGGAATTAAGAAAGGGAAAAAAGAAAGAAAAAACAAGCATCATCATTAGAACATTGAAGGGAAAGGGGGGGTCACAGAAAAAGGCTGTGTGGAGCTGAGACTGGTTGGAAAGAGCCCAATCAAATAGTACTTACTTTTGACCTCAGTGGAGGCCATCGTTGCATAAACACAAATGGGGTTATAAATTAACAGTTGTATTCTTTGTTTATTAGGAGTTTTTTTGTAAAAGGCAAAAAGGATTTCATTAATCTTTAAAAGGAATTACAAAGATTAAAGGGAAACACGTGAGATCGGCATCAACAAATGCTCAATCACGGACCCGAAGCAAAATAAGATGTCAACAAAAGGAACACAACATTACAGCCGGAAACTCCACCAAACCGAAATGCAACCAAACTTCCTATCTGAATTACATAGAATAGAACACGGTGGCCGACAGCTGGTAGTTGATTGCAGTGAAAATTCTTCCAATATCAGGTAGCAATTGAAGAACCCGTACCTCATAAGTAGAATTTGCTTCCAATTCCGATAGCAATTGATGGTCTCAATTTGATGAATTGTCTCTCCCATGAGCCCCTGAGCCAATCCCCCAATCTTTTGATGTATTGTCCCCAATCTGATGATGAATTGGCTTCCCCATTGCACTTTTGAGCTGCTTCCCCAATGAGCAGAAAAGCAAAACAAAAGACTCTGGCATGCATGCTTGTTGCCTTGTTCCTTTGCTCTGTCTTTTTTAAGAGCAAAACAATAATTTCGTTAATTTTTGAAAACATATTACAAAGATTAAAAGAATCACTTCGATCGGACCAAGAACATACCTACAAAGTTTGACAACCTTCACTCCGAAGATGACATGCCGCTAGGAACCGAAAAGGAAATAACAACTCGAGGTTGCCAACCATGACATAGAAAACCAAAATTAATGGAACATCACTCCCAAAACCCACAAAACACACTTCTCTCCCGAATATTGGCCCCCTTTTTTCTGTCAACCAATTGGAGAGATTATTTATGAATTACATACGAAGTATAAATTCAAGATGGTACATTAATTGTGAGAGTGCACGAGATAACCAAGTCTAACAAGTCAACCAATATAGGAAATAAACAAAAAAGAGAAAGAAAGAAAAAGCCTTTCTAAGGGAAAAACACCCACACGCTGGTGATTCGGACTCGTAAACTTTTTTTGAGATGCAGGAGTCCTGGCCAACTAAGCTAGTCCAAGTTGACTAATATTGGCCCTTTCATCATCTACTAGTTCATTTTAAATAGGAGTTTTTGAGACTTGGAGTTTAATTTTTTACCTCTAGTTTCAAATGTATCAGCCAAGTGTCATTTTGATCACAAATATAAAAATCATATCTATCTAATGTCCGGCATTTAAAGTATGAGATTAAATGGTCCTCATGGGTAAACTCCATCTAAATTCTCCATCAAACACATGGTTCTTTTTTGAAACTTCAAAATAGAAACTTTTATATTGGGGACAAAATGATACTTGGTTAATACTTTGGTCAGTACCAACCGTTAAAAAATCAAGAAAAGAGATGTGAAACACTATTTTTTGTTACCTAATCTAAAGCTGCCAATGGGAAACCGATCAGAATAAAAAAAAGTGATTTTGCACAGTCCATTTTTGTTCAGTTCCAAATTAATCTTCTAGCAGTAGTACTGATGAGTTCAAATTAGAATCTGAATAGAATGAATGATTCTGATCATCACAGCAGAACCCGTAACATGCATACTCTCGCCAAAGGTAATCGAAGCGAGGGTGGACAAAATCACTCTCTTGAACAACCGTCTCGACTCATCAAGAAAAGAAACACTGCAACAATAAATATGATGTCATGCATGTGCTGATTGAATCTTGATTCAATTATTTGATTAACAAACCTATCAATTGAATAGAAATTAACATACCAACCAACCACCCTAATCATTTCTGTTGATCTTCGAAGTATTAGTGTTGGTGGCCAGGTACCCTCAAAAAGCCACATAATTGGATTAGTACTACTAAATTGAAATCTCTACTCTTCATTGGAGCAAGAATGTGATTTCATCATTAGATCGCATCTTGCTTGATCATTTGTATGATCTTTTAAACAAGTTACTTTTTCAAATACTTTCTAACTGTGGGCTCTTCCGAAAATTCTCTGTAAAGAAATTTCAGAATCAACAGAATACAATTAAGTTTGGCTAGGCGGAGGTTGTTTGTGGGCCCTTTCCGGATCCAGAAAGACGGCTTTTTGGGACTGTTCACTCTATATATCTATCGATACAATGCATATATTTTCGACGGGATTTAAAGAGTGAATGATTTTAACTATCTTTGTGACCTCGGAAAGGTTCCACAAATGACCCTAACCTAAGGCTACAATCTCTAATGGGACGGCGTATAAGCTAGTTTCGAAAACAATTTGCTGAACTGAAAAAACAAACTAAGCCAAACTGAGCCTAATATTATATATCTTACAGTCCAACTCCGCGCTGGCACTCAATTAGTAGCCCCATTTAAGAGGATTAATTTTTGTGTGCTTCTACATAATCCTTTGACAATTATATAGTATATTGTTGCATGATAAAATTAAAAAGAGATGCTAAAATATTGTGTGGTTCAAGCAAGCTTTATATAATTGCAGCTTTATGTTTTGTATGGTCTTCTTTCCATCAAGAACCAATATTCCTGTGCAATGGGACAAAAGAGACTATCATTCGACATGATCAGGAACTAGTACTTTCAACAGTCCCCTCAAACAGTGAAATCCCCATTATACAGGAGGAATTGCATTTCAGTTGTAAGAGGGGCAAAAAACTCCCCACTCATGGATTTGAAATTGTCCAATTATGTAAAGGAAAATAATAATTTCTAAGATATGGTGTTGAAGACAAAAATACCCCTCCCTCGTGTCCTGAATCAGGGGCAACTTAGGTTCATATACGGGGCAACTTAGGGAGCAACTTAGGTTCATACATGGGTTGCATTCATACATAGAACAACTTAAATTCATATACGGGGCAACTTAGATCCAAATTCAATCGTTCTCAAAAAACAAAGTGCAATAATTAGAACACAGACACAGGGCAATGAACTTTTAAAAGGGAGCAATTTAAATGAACAACAGGGCACAAATGTTCACTAAAGAAGCAATGGTTTACTACAACAAATATCTCATAGTAATGACTTTCTGCTGCCGAACCCACCATCGAAAACCACCCTGCTCCCACCACCGTTGCCGTCGATAACCACCAAACCCTCTGCTACCGACCCCGTTGCAAAACCTCCCAACCATCGACCCCGCCTTAGCCCCTACACTTCACCCCAGCCCATAACCTCCACCACTACGCCACCATTACCCTACCAACTCCACCACCAACAAAACCCGCCACCATCGCCAAACCCCTAAACCCACAACTCCTTTAGAAAATTCGAAGCAATGGCAACGATTTCTGCTACTACAAACAGAAGGAGGAAACCCTTTTATTCGGGGGGAGAGAGAAGAGAGAGGATGGGGGGGAGGAGGCAGGCGACAGAGGTGGCAGAGAGAAGCTCTATCGATTTTAGAGAGAGAGAGAGAGAGAGGATGTTGATATTTTCAGCAATTTGAAGCCCTAATTTTGTGGGGGCATATTCATCATTTTACGTGGCCCTTTCCATGTATAACGAATTACTTTCCTCCATTTCATATTTAGATATATTCTTGATAACTTGTCCATGAGTTGGGAATAAAATGCCCCAAGGGCCACTGAAATGCAATTTCTCCAATTATATAATAGTTCGAGACTTACTGCCACGTGATACTTGGAATCACTTAACAATATTCACATATTTTTATGGGATCCACCACTAAGTGTATGGACCCTACAGAAATATATGGTTATAAAATGATCCAAAGTATCGCGTGGCAGTACTCACGGACTATTGAATAACTACTCGATCCCTCCAACATGAGAGTTCTTTTGCTGCTTATATTATTACTAGTTGACCTCTCTCACTAGGATTGACATGCTTGGCAGCATCTTCGGGTAGAGTGGCCGATTCGGCCGATTATCTCGGCAATTAATAGCTCGGATCTTAATCAAGCAATGAACGGTTTATATTTATATGCACGATCAGATTCGATCTGAGCCCTCCGTGCCGAGATGAATGATCGAATCTGCTGCTCTACACCCGCTCAGCAAGGAGTTGCTCGGTAGCATCCCGGGTCCCTCCCACGATACACACCCATGGTCTGGACTTATATGTACAAGGCAATGGTATGTGAAAAGTTAGCATGCATTCACGAATATAAATTTAACTGTATTTTTGGAATTTCGAACAAGGAAGAGTGTGAATACAATGAGAATGAGATGATTTTTGCACTGGGCTTTTTTTTCATATGTTATTGAAAGGGAAAAAAAAATTAATGTGAAGGGACTAACGCAAGCGCAGAGTGAGGAGAATAAAATTAAATACAATCAATACATATAGCATAAATAACATATCTGATAGTAAATGTTATTTGTCGTATAACCATATGTCAGCCCATATCCGATGGTACGTACCGACCAATACAGAGGGTAAATAACCTATTGAAGATCTAAAATTCAATTATGTAAATGCCGTCAAAATTATACTGGTCTTTATTTAAAATTCTGTTGTGTATGTCTAAATATCTGCCACTACATACATAGCGTATTGGCCCCTATGTAGCGGTTTTCCGGCCCTTCAATACTGTTATTGTCCGAAATTTATCCCCGCACTGACCTATTCAGGATGTGTATTATATTTCTTTGTCTGATCTTGTAACCGTTTCACGACCACAAGTGCTCAAGCGCAAATTTTTTTAAAAAAATTCACAATTGCTTCACCTGAAATTCCGATTCCCACTACATATCATTCGATACTCCGTTACTGCTATCTAAAACCTAGATCACACTCCATATAGCGATGTTGACATAACACTGGGGGAATAGAACTGAGACTCCATTTTTCTGACATACAAAACAAAGCGGTGACGACCAAAGGTGTAATGTTGCAAAACAAAAAGGGAACAAGAAGAGAAGAAAGAGAGGGACAAAAGGGAAACAAGTAGCAATGCAGGCCACCAAAGAAAACCTAAAAATAATGAGAAAATGCCACTTTCGGAGAACAAAAAGGAAAAGAAAGAAAGATAGGATAGGAACCACTAAACTACTACATAAGTAATTGGTGGGTTTCAAAGTGGACTCTTTCTGCCCCAACTTACTTAATTTTGTTCGTCTCTTCGGATGAAATCTAATTGTCCAGTACCTCCACTCACCCACTTAGACCATTTGCTTTATTCATGCGAGAGAGAATGGTTTGGACTTTGGAAGGGAAGATTGGGAGTCCGATCTCCCTAGCTAGCTTCATTTTTTTTTTTTTTGGGTAACCGAGGAACAAAGGGGTAAAGCTCATATTTTCACAAATTATTAAGATGCATCATTTTCCTCACATAAATCAACTAAAATACCATTATAACCGAAACAAATTGATTATTGCCATTAACTTGAGGGGTCGGATCCCGTCAAGTTGCTCCGAACCACTTTGGCCCAGTTTTTTGCATCTGGGCCGCTCAAAAATGTCTTGAAAGGTCCAGATTTGTTCGGGGGTGTTTTAGATAATTTGTAATAAAAATTTACCCGAACAAATCTGAACCGTCCAAAATACTTTTTTTTTGGTAATACAGGGTGTTCCGGGCTAGCTTGCGCACTTCTCAAATTAATCCCTACAGCCCCTCTCATAGCCGTTTCGCACACTTATGTGTGGGGGTGAGGTGACCTCAAGAGTTATTGGCAAGGAGAATCAAACATAAGACCTCAAGATGGAGTAAACACATAAGTCCCAGGCCAAGACCACTTTTGGACAGCCCGGATGCAAAACCTGGACCAAACTAGTCCGGAGTGGACGAGATCCTTCCCCCTTAACTTGTAGTTCATTTAGTTTAGCAAAAACGCATTCTAATTTTAAAGAAATGCATGAGCAAGGTCTTATATAAATAAGCCATTACGTATAGATTTCCTTCTTCCGATAGTGTTACACCATGATATATTGGTGAGATGGAAATTTGATTTATAATGTATCATGTGGGAATCGAGTATTTGTATGAGTCTTTTGTACTAAGTGGCACCGTTTCGATTTAAAGACTGGTTACGATTGTTATTACTCCCGATTCTCGATTGTTACGGCTGATTGACTTAAAATTTTTTTTTTGGGTAAGACTAGACTTTCTGGATATATAAAGGGTTGCTGCTCTTCATTAATTGTCTAACCAGATCAGATGCCGTGCAATTTTAAGGTGTGCGTAAGCTAATTCGTACACCTGATCATCAAAAAAATAAAATATGGCGTATGATGTAGTTCAAAAGTGGCATATCATAGGGCTGGGAAATTCTGATTCGACGAATACTCTCGAGATAATCTTTTGAAACCTAATATATTAATTTTGCATTATTTTTATCTTATGAGAAATTTTGTTAGTTATGCGTCACGTTATTTTAGATTATGTATTCATCTCGGCAGGAGAAATTAAAAAGTGTACGGATTAAATTTGAAAAAAGTTCCGAAGAGACAAATATAATAAAAAAAATTGTCTGTTTTGGATTATTTTATCCTTTTGTGAATTTCAAAGGTTTTGGTCATCATTCTTGTTTTTAGACTTCTCTCGTTAAGATGAATAAATAACCTTTAAAAACTTAATCAAATATTATTGTTAAACATTCGGAAAAGACAATAGAAATAAATTAGTCCAAATTAAATCTAGCTGTAATCTCATTCATTTTAAAGTTCAAAGAGGAGGCGAAAAGAGCTGAATTTTTAAATATCAAGCAACTATATTCCATGGCAATATTTTCCATTCTATCTACACTTCTACACTCACTAGTGTCATGTCCATCATAACAGTGAACAAAATATTTGAGCAACACTCAATAAATACCTTATATTTAAACAAAAAAAAAAATCAAAAAGAACATACGGGCTGAACAAAAATTATGTGATCTAAGAAAAAAAAGAACTCAAACCCAAAACTAGATGGTAGAAGAACAGTTGAGGCCGAAAACGCAGTAAGTCGGTCTGATAACGGACTCTAGGGTTTTCACCACGTCGCTAGCGCAAGGTCTGGCCATCGGATCATCGGCGGTGCAGTGGAGAGCTAGACTCATGGTCTCAACGATCTCGTTTTGATGGTTCGACAACGCGGTTCCCTTGACCGTCGGATCCACCCAGGTGTCGAGATGGCAATCCGAGTAGCAATATCGGGCCCACTCAACGATGCTCTCTTGCAAGCCGAATTCGGTGTCAGCCGGAGTTTTTCCGGTCAGTAACTCGATCAAGATGAGTCCGAATACGTAGATGTCGCTCTTCTCCGTGGTGTCTTTGGCTTCTCTAGTTTCTGCAATTAAGAAAGTGTAGAAAATGATAAGAAACTTTTAGTCTATGATACGTGCATGGATGTGGGGATACTTCTTTATTTCGGTTTTAACTTTTGACAAAGGATTTTTTTGGGTACATGTACTTGAGATGTTTATGAACTTGGGTAAACATTTTGGAAGATAACGATTTTTAGAAGGCTACACCAATTTTTTGACTTATAATTAATGTTCAAAAAATCGCTAATCGCTAGTCGGGCAAAAAAATGTTGTCTAGTGTCTAGGTGCCGACTAGTCGGCTGCCTAGGTGTCTAGGCGGGGATGAGGTGCCGAATAGTCAGCTGCCTAATCTAGGCGTTTGACCATTGCCTAGCGTCTAGGGGGGATTAGTCGGCCGAATTTTAGAACACTGCTCATAATTATGCAAAATTTGATAAACTTACTTCCCAAAAAAAATATAATAAAAAAAGAACCAAATTTCTATTTCCTCTTTCTAAAAAACTTACAAATTTACAATTATGCATAAACTATTTATTTAAAAATTTATATTTAAATTTGGGTTTGCATACATGAAATATATATGGTTTCATAACTAAATTTCATTAACACTTGGTTAATAGCTTGATAATATACTAGTAAGGGTAAACAAGTCAAGGTATACCTGGAGCAACATAGGGAGAAGAAACGAAGGTCTTAGCATCCGTACATATCCTCCCCGGAGATCTCAATCTCAGGCGAGGCTCATCTTTTCCGTCGACAATAATCTTCTCCGGCGAAAGCTCAAATCCCACCGAACTCCCCGTACTCTTACAGTGCAAGTAACAAAGAGCTTTGGCGATCCCAAGCGCGACCTTTCGCCGTCTATCCCAACTCATACCCCTAAAAACCTCACTCACACTCTGCCCTTCAACAAACTCGGACACCCAAAACCCACACTTTTTCGACCTCATCACTCCGATAACCTTTTCGATATTCGGATGCTTTAACTTCCCCAACTCGGTCCAAAACCCGGTCGGAAGCGAGTCGATTCCACTCACTTCCTTCATTACAAACTCAAACTCACTCACACTCGACTTGCCTTTGTACAAAACACCTCCTCTTGCTATCCCCCTTGAAATTACGTTTTCGTCCCTCATCGACGCCACAACGTCGATTATCCTTAATTCCTTAGAGGCCTTGGAATCGAAGAATTCCAATTCCCATACCCCATCCACCTCATTGTTCCCTCTCGTCTCGAAATTATCGTTCCGTTTTCTCACGAAAACAAGGATTAACGATAAAACCACGAGAGCTGCTAATGCGACGAGAAGACACGTCACGATTAACAGCCAGACTTGCAGTTTATCCCCCTTGCATGGCGGCAAACCTGCTGTTGAGTCACCGCCGCAGAGGCGGTTCCCAGAAACTGCGCTCGAATTTATCGCCAGAAATGCTCCGGTGGACGGTAAATTCCCGTGGAAATGATTGTGCGAGATATTTACCTGAATGAGAGATTCCACTTCTCCTAAACTTTTCGGGATTTCACCGCTAAATTGGTTAACCGATAAATCGAGCTGGCCTAGAACCGGCATTTGAGTGAGACTCGTGGGAATTCGACCACTGAGTTGATTGTGACTCAGATTCAAACTCACCAGCTTTTCACATAAAGATAACTCGTCAGGGATTTCACCTGAAAGTTTGTTCTCGCTTAGCTTCAACTCCATTAGCTCCGAAAAATCCCCGAAACTGGCCGGAATTTCGCCGCTTAAACCATTGGCCGACAAGTCCAAGTTCTCTATCACTCCGCTCCCGAAAGAGGCCGGCAAAGCGCCGGAGAATCTGTTCCTTGCAAAATTCAGCATTTGGAGCTCTGGCATTTCCCATCCCCGTGTTCCGCCCATCGTGCCAGAAAGATGGTTGTTTGACAAATCAAGAAAGTAAACAAGGGAAAGTTTTGTAAATCCATGCGGTAACTCGCCAGAGAGCCTGTTGTTCTGAAGCCGTATTCGCCTTAAGCTGCTACAGCGACTCAAGCTATTCGGAATTTCGCCGGTGAGGGAATTGGAAAAGAGTATGAGCTTATAAAGGCAGCCGGAATTACAAAGCGTGCCGGGGATTTTTCCGACGAGGGTATTCGTGGAAAGGTCCAAGACAGTGAGGTTGTTGTCACGTCCAAGATTTTTTGGTATTTCGCCCGAAAAATTGTTGGACCATAGCTGAAGGACTTGGAGACGGGGCAAGGAAGCTACGGAATTCGGAATTTTCCCGGTGAAATTGTTCGAAAAGAGATGGAGAACTTCCAAGTTTTGCAATTGGATTATGAGTTCCGGGATTTCGCCGGACAGAAAATTGTCGCTCAAATCAAGGGAGATTAAATTTTGGAGACCGAAAATGGACGGTGGCACGGGGCCAGTGAGCTTGTTCAAGTAAAGGAAAAGATAATGAAGACTGGTGAGATTCCCGAAAGAGGACGGAATCTCACCGGTGAGATTGTTGGAAACAAGATCAAGGTGATTCAATGAGGTTAGTTCTCCGATTTCCGTCGGAATTCCACCTGAGAGATTGTTGTACCCCAGGTAAATCCATGTCAAGCTCTTCAAGAGGCCCAACTCTTGGGGAATTTCTCCAATTAATTGATTTGAAGACAAAGTCAAGATTTGCAAACCTGTCATGTTTGATATGGACAATGGAATTTTCCCAACCAAATCGTTCCCTCCGAGATCAAGAAATTCAAGACCCCAAAAGAATCCGATTTCGTCTGGAATTTGACCCGAGAGCATGTTGTTGGAGAGATCCAACGCTTGAAGCTGCGGAATCGAACCTCTTGGCAGCGGTCCGGTGAAATTATTGTTGCTGAGATTGAGATGACGCAGCGATAGACAAATAGAAATATTGCTTGGAATTCCACCGGATAGCTGATTATCGGAAAGATCGATAGTTTCGATATAGGGGAAATGGAAAAACGATTCCGGGATTTTCCCAGACAAGTTGTTTCCCGAGAGCTCAATTTTCGCGACGTGAGAGGAGTTGTCGCAAGCGATGCCTTTCCATTCGCAATAAGAGAGAGAAAGGTTCCAGTTGGAGAGAGACAGATTTAACGGATCGTTCATCGAGTTTTTGATCGATAACAGGAGGTCATATTCATCCCCAGTGCAGCATGAGCAGAGTAACAAGAACATGAACACGAGTAATACTTCGCGTTCTCCAGCTCCATTTTTCGCCATCTTCAACTAAAGAAGGTTGTCTATTTCATCGGTTTGTGAACAAACTCCAATAGCCACCCCAAGCACAGCTCAAGTATGACAGAAACTGAAAGTTAGCGTAAGCTGACTCGGATATCCTGAATTATCAAGAAGAAAAAAAAAAACATGATCAAAATCCAAGAAAGTTTTTCGCTGATCAAAATAGTGGGGAACTTCATTTGATCAACAGTTCAAAGGACTTACAAGTTTTGCATCACAAAATCATTGACCCACAAAAAATTTCTTCCTGCAATGAATTGAAGATCAGAGCTAAGTCAGTAAAACCCGCGATTCGGAATGATGTAAATTTGTGATAATTACATATGCATATACACACACAAAAAGCAAAGGACAAGGACTATCTTCACGTTTGCGGAATATGTTATGGAACGTACCAAAATATCATGATTAGGGCTTTCGAAATCTGAATAATGGTGAATGGTTTGTTACACAACAGAACAAAACCTTGGGCTAAAAAGAGAAGGGAGAAGAGATAAGAAGATGATGAGGTGAGGCAGTGAAGAAGGGGAGAGAGAGAGAGAGAGAGAGAGAGAGAGAGAGAGAGAGAGAGAGAGGAGCGTAGGGTTAGGGAAGATGAATTTGAAGTCTATAAATAGAGCATGTTGGTTAATTTAAAGGTGGAGGAAGTGGACTGAGTTTTCATTGCAGTTTTTATTCTCCATTATCATCTTGGATAATTCATCTCGTAGTACTTGCAACTGAGGTGACGGGAGCCAAAAATTATCTTGATCCAATATCAATAGCTACATAAATAAATCGCATCTGTTAAACACAAAACTGGACAGCCCAAGGAATTTGAAACTTTGAAAGCATAAGCCATTTTACTCCCTCCGTTCCATATTGAGGATGTACCACAAAAAGTCGTGCTATTTTTTAAATAAAAAAATCAATTACTTCTATGTATAATTTTTTGAATTTTTTCACACCAAATTAAAGTACTAAATTGAGATCTTTAATACGGTGCGAAAAAATTATACACGGAAGGAGTTGATTTTTTGATTTGAAAAATGGCAAAAGAAAGAAAGTGGGACTCTCAATATGCAATGGACGGAGTAATATTTAGTAAATGTGATTTGCGTATACCATTGATTCCAATAAAGATAATTTTGACACGAATGGCTTTCTCTAAACAATAATGCTATAGGCATGGCTCCTACGCAGCAATTTAAATAAAGGTCATTACATGGTATTGTATCTTTTGTTGCATAACTAGATTTCGAACCTTCAGCACTATTATTTACTTTCATATGGACCAAAGTAGATCATTATCGCTGAGATCTTACCGGATCACTGATACAATTACGTTTTCGATCCGTTCCATTTGTTCACTATGATTCAAAACTGGACTGTACCGGAGGATAACAAGCTCGAATGGAAATCAGTGGGAGATTGAGAAGTGGACAGGGAATTGAGAGAGAATTACGTAAGTGCACCTTGACTCATGTTTGAACACCAACGGTAGAAAGGAAGGTGGGAATTTAGCTAGGCAGGGACAGATGTTGGGAAAAAGAGACTGATTTTGTCGGGTATACACCCAAAATGCTCTTTTGACCGGCTTTTTTGGATAGTGCGTGGGAGATTTTCTGTAACCGTTGAAAAGTTGTGGGGGAAAAAGAAAAGGGGGGTTAAGAGAGGTTGTGTGATTGCCTTGACTCTTGCACTTATTTACAAAAGTGATGCCAGTTTCAAAACAGATCATCGTGCATGCTTTGTTTGTAGATTTTGATTAAAAAAAAAAAAAAAAGGATTTTGATCAAGCTAGCATATAAACTATACGCAAGTTGCAAGAATTTGGTTCAGGTCTCTGTCGGTTAGACTATTGTTGATGTCTGATTAGAGCTGTAAATGAACCCAGCAACTCAATATATAGTTTGGCTCGACTCGTTTAGTAAATGAGTTAAGCTCGAGCTCGAGTTTTCGGTTCGTTTAATGAACAAGTCGAGTTGGCTTGTTCGGCAAAAGCTCGGATCAATAAGGGAGGTTTGGCTTGATTAAAGAGGCATGTTTAGTAAATGACTAATTAAGCTTGACTAATTAAGGGCTCGGCTTGTGAAAGCTCCAGCTCAAGTTTTTGGCTCGTTTAATAAACAAGCTGAGATCGAGCTCGACAAAGCTCGGCTTGGCTCGACTCGTTTGCAGCCCTATGTCTGATGGTTAGACTAGTGTTACAAGCATCTTCGACTACTTATGGGGCTTCATTCTCACAGCCTACTTATAGTGAGTCCAATTGAAGTCGGAGCAAAATTTTGTATGAACGTCCTCCAAACATAAAGTATCATGTTTAGGATTTTCTGTAACCTTTGATCAATGTCTAATTCTTTTTCATACTATAGCACTTAATCTTATGCATATTTTAAATCAAACACAAAATTTTTTCTCGTACTTTAGATATAGTGAATCGAGTTGAAATATGCTAATAAATTAACAAGCCTCAGAAAAACGTTCCAGCTTATTTATTTAAGTATCAAGCTGGTGGAAACATACTGTAGACTCTCCACCGAAAATTGTTAGTTTATTATTTTTTTCTCGTATGTGACTATTTTGAGGGTTACTATATTGACATTAATGAAATTGTTGTTGCCCTCATTATCAATGTACCGTCTCCTTATTTCATATCGTTAAATCCAATTAATTCTCCCCATCACTTGACAGGAAAAATAAAAATCAATAATCAACCTTATTCGCTCTTCATTTGAACTTATATTTTGCTCATTCTTGCAGTTTTGGTCAGGTTCGCAGCTGGCCACAACTTTACATTATTCAACTACAAAAGTGAAATCTTGATCTGGATATATATGATTTAGCTTCCTACTGAGTACTGATCGACTAGAGCTTTAATCCCTAAAGAAAACTGGCCGGTACGGTGGAGCAATAACTTGTCATTGGTTGTCTGTCGTATTAATGGATTCGAAGACAAACTTACGACATCCAAAATATTTCAGGCAAGTTCCTTTTGTATAGGAATACTAGCTATATATACTTCGCTGTCTAAAATAGAAGGATATATCAGTCCGGATTAGGTCAGGGATTCCTGACTGATTCCGCTCCACACCTTCTCTTTTCCGATCGAATTTCAATGATCTGAGCCGCTCAATGTGTTTAGAACGTGATTTTAAGGGTACTCGCAAAAAATCGACAAAAAAATAATCAAGAAGGGCTTGATTTGAAGAAGAAGAAGAAGCAGCTTGGTATGGATCAGGTAAATTGTAATATTGAAGCAGAAGTGAGTGCAACTTGGGAGAGCAGAAGGTGAACTTCGTGCATGTCAAAAAGCAGTAGTATTATTCTTTGAACCTCTTTTTGGTTGGACGCTTTACATGATTATCTTGGATTCTCCCCGCCCTCTATCTAGCTAGCTATCTGTTTTCATATACTTACTTGTGTTTATCCGTGTCTACGACACTATATGTTTCGGTTGAAATTGTCCGTGCCTATGGTACTTGCTAGCTAGTGATTCAAACACTAAATAATTCATTAGTAATAATAACCCTAGATAAAATGATCATGAAAATAAGATTTTCGCACCAGTTCAAACGAATTGAAAATTGGAACAGTTAATCTTTAGGATAAAATAATCAAAAAAATAAGATATTCGCATCTGTTCAAACAGATTAAAAAATTGAATACTTAATCTTTTAACTATTTTTTTAATACTATAATCTTGTCAGTTTTGTACAGAAAGGAGAGTTATATATATTAAAAATATAGTTAAAAGTAAGTGTTTCAATTTTCAATCCGTTTGAACCGGTGCGAATATCTTATTTTCCTCATTATTTTATCCTAAATAGTTGTAATTATTTTTTGATTGTAAAGCTTTCCTGTTAGAAACCTAAGATAATTGTAGAACTAAACAAAGTTAAAAGATTTAAACACTAAAATGAAAGCCTTATAATCAAAAATTAATTACGATCCTTTAGGATAAAATGATTAGAAAAATAAGATCTTTGCACTGGTTCAAACGGATTGAAAATTAGAACACTTAATCTTTTAACTATTTTTTTACTGTAATATATAAAAAAATTTTGGGATCCGGGCTTCTAAAACATGTCATAAAAAATTTGGTCAAACAATGTAAGTTATTTATGAAGATACCATTAGTTTGTATGTAAATAGTAGAGAAATAAGAACCGTTGGATTTGTTTGTATGGATAGATAAAATTTGTGTGGAAGAGATATTTTGCTAAAGAATAATCCTAAAGAGTTAAACTTTCAACACTAATCTTTTAAGTTTAGTGCATCCCCGATACCCGTGCAGCGTAATCACGTACTAATCAATGCTGACCTTGGATTTGTTTCAATCTCAGTGCTCAAATCTCATTTATTTACTATACTGCCATTGGTTTGTATGTGAAGGATGAAGAAATCTTGACCGTTAGATTTGTTTGTATGGATAGATAAAATTTGTGTCGGAAAGAAATCTGAACCGTTGAAAAGGAATATTCTGAAAGAATATTTCTAAACACCCTTGTATTTTATTATATAGATATATTTAATCTTCGTATAGGGAGGGAGAGAGAGAGAGCGCGCGAACGAGATACCTCTTTGCACAAATACACCTAGAAGTGGAGATATGGATTTCAATAGGGTACTGTACCGGGTTCAACTTGAATGAAACCCAACATTGCTGCAATTTTCACCAAGGTGGTAGGGCCGGAGAATAGTAGGATCCTCACTCATCGCGTTAATTTTCACTAGGTTTGTTTTATTGAAACGATTTTGACCTGAAAATAAAACCTTAATCAGCGATTAGAGTTTAAAGATTAAAAAAGAGAGAAATGAAACAAATATCGTCTTACCCAGTAATTTTTTTTCTTATAATATTTTTTAAAAGTCTGGATAAGCACATGAACAAATAAATATTTAACGAATATATAGTTGGGGCTAATATGAGTAAATGGAACCGAGAAACCAAATACTAGTTTCATTTTTATTACGGTACGTGAACGAGGAAAATCCGCTCAGATCGGGGTGGAGGGGTTAGAGTTGGGGAATGTGGTGTAGTGAGGCAAAGAGGAACAACAATGACAAAAACGGAAACAGGGACGGTGCTAGTGCTCTGTGCAGCCATTTAGGGGTTGTTGTGCACCATCCGAGTCGTCCGTATGACAATTCAATTATTCATATTTCATTTCGACAATGCACGGCTTGGATTGCCGAACAAATATTGATGAAATCTGGACCATTAATTGAATTACCAAACAAACCGCTTAAAACATTAGGGTGTTAATAAATTAACCTCCAAAGTAAAAAAAAGATGAGAGTGGAGGAATGAATTAAAGAAAAGTGGGATGCCTTTATGTTATAGTAATGCTCGTGCGCCTTCCTTTTGGTTCATGTTAATGGACCCACCACATTCTCTTTCTCGAAGGAATATACAGTGTGTGGTCGTTGTCCCACCCGGCATGCTTTCTTCATCTCTCCATTTTTCTAGGGTTTTTCACCCACACCACACCACCACACACCACACCACAAGCCACGCCCCCCCCCCCCCCCCCCCCCCCCCCCCCCCTCTCAATCTCATCCCACACTCCGCTCTCCTTTTCAAAGTGCAAAACATTCTTATTACTCATTTTCCCTAACCAATTGTGCATGGGACCGACTTAAAAATCTCACACAAATATTAATCGGAACTGCTTAACTTTTTCAAAACATTTTTTGAAGTATTCCTATAAAAAAACCAGCTACATTCGATATCGATAAATGCTTGATCAATTTTATGACTGATTTGCTGACAAAAAATTGGGCTTAGAATCCATCAAACCTTTATTGATAACAAAAGGAGCTGATTTTTTTACAAGAATGCTTCGAAAAGAATTGAATGGAATCATATGTAGGTCCAGTCGAAGGCAATGTACACCAGATAGCGTACCCATAGCATGGCTGTTTTTTTTTTTACCTATGACAAGTAGTTCATACAATAATTCAAAGATTAATAAACTAGTACGTAGATTCCAAGTCTCGAACTCAAGATCTTGGTGTATTTGAAACAACACTCAACCAACTGGATCAGTTTGCAAGTTCGAGCATTCTTACTCTTGTTATGTACAACTTTCATATGGCTAGTCTGTGGTTCTTCAATCTACAAATATATATACACACACTCCATTTAGGTGTGAATACTATGCTTCAGTAATTAATAGTAGATCACTTTGAATTCGAACTATTTGCATATAAATTCATATATATATATATACACACACACGCTCATTGCAAGTCCAGAAATTAGTCAATCTATGTGATACATTTTTATCATAAACATACTTTTTAATGATACGAATCAAGATAAATTAAAGATTTGCACATCAAGAGCACCAATGTATAGGCCGTGTATCACGGAGTAGCATTTACCTACATACATTTACATGATATAATAGTAGGACCCACCCGACTCGCCTTATTTGAAGTTGCTAATATAAATTATTGTAAACTCAAAACTCTTATGTAGATTAAACTCATATTTGAAACCTTTCTTACTTGTTGGTTATCCTAACATGTGACTTGTATATGTACATACGCGCGTAGATTAGTGTTGACATCAGAAACTTATATTTATGTGCACGTAAGTTTGCTTGATCACCTAAATTATCAAAATTTAAAAGGTAATGCAAGAGTGATTCCAAATGGCACTACCGCAAAAAGGATGCAATCACATATTTGAGAAATTAAAAAATATATATATTCACACAAAGGCTACTGAATTTTTGAAAATGCAAAAATCCATTGAATTAGCAATATTAGCCATATGCAAAGAATCTTGTTGCGATGAACCAAACAGAGATATGTTAATTAAATTTATGTGTCCGTGTGGGTGTGATTATTATTCCCTTACATACTCATCACTCATTTAAAAGTGGGCAGTCGGAATCTATGATCACCCTTAGTTGCCTTTCCTGCTTTAGATGGATTGATTGAAGGACAAAATGGACCTGAGATGGGATTTTTAATTGGTCGTCATGTATGGATTTTGATAAGCTGGAAAGGAACAAAACCCTGATTAGTTGAGCCATTGACTGTCAGTCATATCAAATAATTACAGTTGAATGAGCTCCTGTAGGCTCGTGGATTTGATTACAGTTGAATGAGCTCTGTAGGCTCGTGGATTTTGATTGAATTGGCCACCATTGTGAAAATTTATTTGGTGGTCGCGATGCCCCAACACCGTTATCAAGCGGACATTTATGTGAGTACATCGAGATCCTACAGAAATGTGAGGTGGATAAGAGTGTACTGAGCCCCACGAAAATTGTAGTGGATAAGGGTATTAGAGTGTTGGGTTTTTTTCCCCCTATCAAAGTATGCACAAAATAGTAAAAATGCGGGTATAATAATTGGTACATGGGAAGTCGGCAAAATTGCAACAGCTGTATATACCGAATTTTGCCCCACCCATTATTTCACAATTTTTGCAGTCAAAATCGTCGGCCTCTAGCAAAATGATTAGCACCAAACATCGATCCTCTTGATAATGGTGTACTTGATAGCCTAACGGTTACGGTAGTGGGGCAATGGTAGAGTGCGTGTCGAATGTACATGGCAGAAATCCTAGAGGCTGTGAATTACGTGTAGGATTTCATAAGAAACCCTAAACTCAAGATCTCATGTCAAATCATTGAGGAAAATAAACCGGATGCGTACCTGTCGCCATGGAAGATGAAAAACTTTAGTGCGTGGTTATTCGTCTTCCGCCTCCAAAACCCTACTCTTGATTTTTGACCTTAGTCTCACACACGATGGGATGGTATGAGAAAAGAGGCTAGGGTTTGGAGTGGGGACCTTGACCACGTATTTATAAGCCCCGGTTCCATCATAGCCCATCATAATAGATGGAACCATATTGGGCCATTTAATTGGTCTCTACATATAAAATAAGCCCGCACCACTTAACGCACGTGATATGACCCAAGTACGTGCTAATAGAGACGTGTCCATTACCCGGGTCACATTAATTGAACGATCACAACCTTATGGGTAATACCGACATCACTCAAGCCTTGTTCGACAACATACAATGTTTAATTTTATGATCTATATAGGCCCACCAACAGAAAATTGCTAACAATCTCCCACTTGGGCCACATAGGTCATCTTGATATTAGACATTGTAAACTTTAAGAGCTCAAACTTTTGTTGTCGAAATTTATGAGTGTCATCTCAAAACAATCTGGTCCATTGAAAACACAAATATAGGATCATGGCGGCCTTTGCCATATTTATCATGACAGGACCTATCCATGGTCACAAAATACCTATGCATTCAACGACATAGATCAAGTACGGATATGTAGCATGAAAAACGCATGCAATGTGATCCTTTATCATGCCTGTTTCCAACTGGTCCAACTTTATAACTCAATAGAGTTCCTGTATCATGCATATTTTCAAAACTTCATGTATAACCACAATTTGAAAAATACGCAACTTTATTTCAGAATCATCAATAAACTGAAAGTGATCACCAAAAATGTCAAATAATCCATAACATGAGTAGCACAACTCCCACTAACAAAATACTTCATTAGAACTAACCACTCCTGCACGAGCAACATGCTCCTTAAACACTTTAGGTGGTAAGCCCTTTGTAAGCGGATCCGCAATCATGAGTTCTGTGCTAATATACTCAATTGACATAAGATGATTCCGAACTCTTTCCTTAACGACAAGAAACTTGATGTCAATATGCTTCGATTTTGACGAACTCTTGTTATTCTTAGAATATAGTTCAGCAGCTTTATTATCACAATAAATCCTTAGTGGCTTCTCGATATTACTCACTATATGAAGCCCCGAGATAAAATTCCGCAACCATATTGCTTGATTTGATGCCTCATAGCAAGCTATGAATTCAGCTTCCATGGTAGATGAAGCTATAAGTGTCTGTTTGACACTTTTCCAAGATATAGCTCCTCCAGTTAACGTGAAAACATAACCAGAAGTGGATCTCCTACTATCAAGGCAACCAACAAAATCAGAGTTTGAATATCCAACGATCTCCAAATGTTCAGATCTCCTATATGTGAGCATATAATCTTTTGTCCTTTGCAAGTATCGCATAACGCGCTTTGCTGCTTTCCAGTGATCCATGCCTGGATTACTTAAATATCTGCCAAGCATGCCAACTACATACGCAATATCGGGACGCGTACAAACTAGAGCATACATAACCTACTGCTGATGCATAAGGGATGTCTTCCATTTGTTTTCTTTCCAAGTCATTCTTTGGGTATTGGAGCAAACTCATTTTGTCACCTTTGGCAATTGGTGCATCACATGGTGCACAACTCTGCATGCCAGATCTACTGAGCACCTTATCAATATAAGTCTTTTGTGACAAGCCAATTATACCACGTGATCTGTTACGATGAATCTGTATGCCTATCACAAAAGATGCATCACCAAGATCTTTCATTTCAAAATTCTTTGAAAGAAATTTCTTGGTTTTATGCAATAATCCTATATCGCTGCTTGCTAGTAAGATATCATCAACATACAATACTAGAAAAATGAATTTGCTCCCATTGATATTATGATAGACACATTGATCCATAGCATTTTTCTTAAAACCAAAAGAGGAAATTACTTGATCAAACTTCCGATACCATTGACGGGATGCCTGCTTTAAGCCATAAATGGATTTCTTTAGTTTGCAAACCAGGTGTTCTGATTCTTTTGTTTCAAAACCTTCTGGTTGCACCATATATATGGTTTCTTCAATGTCACCATTAAGAAACGCAGTCTTTACATCCATTTGGTGAAGCTCCAAATCAAAATGAGCTACAAGTGTCATAATAATCCTAAGAGAGTCTTTCGATGATACCGGAGAGAAAGTCTCTTTATAGTCAATGCCTTCCTTTTTGAGTAAAGCCTTTAGCAACAAGACATGCCTTATATCTTTCGATATTGCCCTTCGAATCCCGCTTGGTTTTAAATATCCATTTACAACCAACGGGTTTAACACCTTTAGGCAATTCGACAAGATCCCAAACGTCATTGTCACTCATAGACTTTAACTCATCCAATACGGCATTCATCCATTTTTGGGAGTTAACACTTTGTTTGGCTTGACTGAAAAATATGGGATCATCCTCCAATCCTATATCAAACTCATGTTCTTGGAGATAAACAACATAATCACTTGAAATCACTAATCTCCTCTCCCTATTGGATCTCTTTGGCACTTCCAATTGAGTTTGTTGGGGTTCTTCCGTATTAGTAGGAGACAACTCAGGAATAATCTGGTGGTCTGCATCCGCATCCTGTACTAAGACAGGTGTGACCACATCATCAGTCTCAACATGAATCATATGAATCTCAATATGTTCCTCCTCAAATTCAAAATTCCGGGGTTGTTGTGCACTCCCACTACTTTCAACATCTTCAATAAATTTGGCATTATCCGTCTCAATTATGGTATTTGTGGAAGGGCAATAAAACTTGAAACCCCTTGACCTTTCTGAGTATCCAACAAAATAACAGCTAACAGTTCTTGAATCCAATTTTCTTTCGTTAGGCCTATAAGGCCTAGCCTCAGTTGGACAACCCCAGACATGGAAATGCCTCAGACTAGGTTTCTTTTCGGTCCACAACTCGTACGGGGTTTTAGCTACTGTTTTACTGGGTACTTGATTAAGAATATAAATTGCAGTCTTTAAGGCTTCTCCCCACAGAGAATTTGATAAAGAAGAATTAGACATCATACTTCTAACCATAGCCTTAAGGGTTCGATTTCGTCTCTCAGGTACACCATTCTGACGTGGTGTCCCTGGCATGGTGTATTGAGGTACGATGCCACATTCTTCCAAGTATCTCGCAAAAGGCCCTGGACGTTGTTCGCCTGATTCGTCATATCTACCGTAGTATTCACCACCACGATCAGATCTAACAGCCTTAATTTTCTTATTAAGTTGATTTTCAACTTCTGCTTTATAGGCCTTAAATACGTCCAGTGCCTGTGATTTTTCATGTATCAAATACAGATACCCATAATGAGAATAGTCATCTGTAAAAGTGATAAAATACCGTTGACCATTCCAAGAAGGCGTAGGAAATGGACCACAGATATCGGTATATATCACTTCTAAAACGTCTAAACTCCTTTTGGCACCAAATTTCCTCATATTTGTTTGCTTCCCCTTTATGCATTCAACACAGATTTTGAAATCTGAAAAATCAAGAGGATCAAGAATTCCACTTGACACAAGCCTTTCAATTCTCTCTTTCGAGATATGTCCCAAACGCTTGTGCCACAATACAGAGGAGTTCTCATTAATTAATTTTCGCTTCGTACCATATTTGTCAACATGCAAAGTTTCATTAAACTTTAAGTGAGAGGCATCCAAGTCTAACCTGTATAGACTATTAACTAGATATCCAGTACCAATAATATTTGAATTTTGGAAAAGACTGAAACCTCCGTTTCCAAATGAACAAGTATAGCCGGATTTGTCCAAACAGGAAACAGAAATCAAATTCCGTCTAAATGACGTTACGTAAACAGTCTCATCCAAATCCAAATAAAAACCAGATTCTAATTTAAGTCTATAGACTCCAATTGCCTCAACACGAACTTTATTGCCGTCTCCCATATAAATGAACCTTTCGGCATTACTGGGAATTCGACTCTTTATACAACCTTGCATCGACACACTAATGTGGATAGTTGCACCCGTATCTATCCACCAAGTATTAGGTGGTACTTTAGCTAAATTAAATTCACAGCAAACAAAACTAAATTGATTACCTTCCTTTGCGAGCCACTTGTGATATTTGGGACAATCCTTCTTCACATGACCAACTGTCCTTTTGCAAAAGAAACAGGGAACAACTTTATCATGTTTCTGTTGCACAATTGTCTGTGAAGTCCCAACATCTGCAGTTCCTTTAATCTTAGGGTTTAATTTTCTTTTCTTAGTGCCCAAATAGCCAAGAGAATGAATTGTAACATGCTATTTCCATTTCTTAAAGTTTGAACCCTTAAGAACTGGAATATTATTCAAATTGGCAGATGTAGAAAATACAACAACAGAAAAGCTCACAATTAACAAATATCCATCTACTTTAGTGCAAGGATAATAATGAGAGAACTTGAATATAATTATCATGCAAAACTTGGTCTAATTGTAGGGGCAAACAATCAGACAAACAAAATAAAATTTGATATTTGTGTCTTTAATGGTGGGCCCTTTCGAGAAACCTAATGCATCATCATAACCAAGTCTTTGGACAGTAATTACAACATGCAAGTGGCCTTCTCACCAATAAGGCTAGTTAACATGAACAATATAAACTAGGCCTGGCTGATCAAAAGCCTTCCTTTGGGCCGACTATTGAATGCATAGGCAAATTCTAGAACTATATTATTCAAAAAATAACTACCTTATACCGTTTAAACTCCGCCCAAATAATAACCTTCCTTTGGGCCGATTACTATCCGCATGGATCTAAACGTAACTTTATGTAATCCAAAACTTTTATCGTCAAATTTAAGAAAATCTCCATGACAGAGACCACTTTGGTGGCATATCACTTTAATTTTCCCAAACCCTAGATATGGACTACAAAATAATCTTTATGCCCCAATTCAAATTATTTTGGTTACTTTATCGAATCTAGTTCACTTTAATGGCCATGAAACATCTCAATAGCAACAGTAATAATTTTACCAACCAATACATCGAAGACAAATCCCGTAGTTGATTTCCAGCAAGGCATGCAGCACATGCTTATACCGAAAAGAAAAAAAAAGTTTCGGTTGATTCGAGTAATAAACAATAAAATACATTAACTCTTATGTTGCTAATTGAGATCTCAGCATACGGGTTTGATTATCATGTGCTGCATAGATATTACCAATATAATAATATCCAACATGATCACCGATATGTGTCCAAACATAAAACCGAAGTGTTCGAACATGATGGTGCTCTGGAAAAACTTAAACAAACCCATTTACATATCACGGCCAAATCTGTGATTTCTACTCATCACTTAATCGGTGACGATACAATATTTAGAGAGCAGAAAATTATATACAGATTGAACTAGATCCATGGATCACCGAGAGAAAAAATTTATATTTCCCTCAATAATCTGACAAGAGGCTCTGATACCACTTGTAGGATTTCATAAGAAACCCTAAACTCAAGATCTCATGTCAAATCATTGAGGAAAATAAACCGGATGCGTACCTGTCGCCATGGAGGATGAAAAACTTTAGTGCGTGGTTATTCGTCTTCCGCCTCCAAAACCCTACTCTTGATTTTTGACCTTAGTCTCACACACGATGGGATGGTATGAGAAAAGAGGCTAGGGTTTGGAGTGGGGACCTTGACCACGTATTTATAAGCCCCGGTTCCATCATAGCCCATCATAATAGATGGAACCATATTGGGCCATTTAATTGGTCTCTACATATAAAATAAGCCCGCACCACTTAACGCACGTGATATGACCCAAGTACGTGCTAATAGAGACGTGTCCATTACCCGGGTCACATTAATTGAACGATCACAACCTTATGGGTAATACCGACATCACTCAAGCCTTGTTCGACAACATACAATGTTTAATTTTATGATCCATGTAGGCCCACCAACAGAAAATTGCTAACATTACGTACATAAAAGAGTTATAATACTTGGTGTCAAAACACTTCAAGTGGTTGTACTGGTCAAATGTCGTAGGTCGTAGCAAGCCCGAAGTGAGACCATAAAAATCAGGTATGAAATTAAACAAATGCTTGCGAATTTTTGGTAGTATCGATATATCGCAATGCATCCATATTGGAGCGCTGAAGAATTGCTATGTAGGTAGCGCCTGGCGGGATATTTTGCACGAGGCGCTATTATCGTTGTGGAATGAGATTACGCAGTAATCACATTATGAGAAATTACATTCCTTGGAATCGAATACCCATTTTTGATTCTCAATCGATTGCTGTCATGCAAAACTGAGCCTTAGTGTAACACCTCATTTGCCGTAGTGGAACTTCTTCGTATTGTAATCTAAAAGCACGCTCGATTAATTAAAGGAAAAAAAGAAATCTAAAAGCACATTTCTATTTTTTCCCCTAGTATATATATTTACATTCGGATTCCCAATTATAATATGAAGCATGATGAAATGCTGAATCAGTCCATCATCTTTGTAGATAAACTAGAAAAAGTGTATTTATGCCACCTTATAACTGTACGTAACGAGCATTCAATAGCATAAAATTTATTTTTAGTGGTTAATTTGTACTTGCACTCAGTAATTAATTAGCAAGAGCACTACTTTACCCTCTTCAAAACCTAATAGATATCTTCAAATGATTTTATTTAAATAACTTAGTGATGCTTTTTCTTCTTTTGTGGTGAGGCATGCATGACATGAAGCAGACAGGCCATTTCCATTGATCAAGGGTCTTTTTCTTCGTTATTAAATAATTCTACGTTTTTAATGTTCTCTTGAGTAGTGGTCCAAAGTGATCACTGGTTAATTAGCTAAAACTTTAGTATAACACTTTTGCTAAACAATGAATATTAACCGGAAGATATGGGATTATATTCTGCATTGTTGTGTAGAAAAAGAGAGGAAAGTCAATCATCTGCATTTTCGGGCTGTCGGCCGGAATGGAAATTTTTTTTTTTTCATATGATATACATAGCGGGGGTTAGCAAAGTGTTTGTATGTTAGTCAACAGGAGGTTCGAAGGCTATTTATAGCCCTGAATCCCAAATCTGCTACCCGTAGAACTCAAACTCAAGTCACTACTGAGAAGAGAAATGAGACAATGAAGTGGTAATAGTCACCATCCCATTGTTTTACATAATAGCTATTAGAACCCGTCAGACTATACAAGTTCGCCAACTCTACTGTAGATTTTAAAAATCAAATATCAAACTCTGAGATTATTTATTACTAATAATTAATTAATTATGAGTACTCTAAAATAATACTTGTGTTTGGGGCAAAATCCTCCTTTTGTTTGGCATGTCCAGAAGTCCAGGGGAGTGGGAGCATGAAATTAATTGGGCTGTTCAACATCTCAAGAAGAAACGATTCTCTTCTGCCCTCTATAAGTTAGTATTGGCTGGTACAGTGTATTACATGTGGAAAGCTAGGAATGATTCTATTTTTAGTGACAAGCAATACATCCCGGATCTCGTTTATGAGCAGATTGTCAAGGACGTGCGGGATAAGGTGTTCTCTTGGAGGAACTGTGGCCGTAGCCCTGTGATAGAGCTTTGTGTAGAGCTTGGAACATCTCTGAGAAAATTTTGTAGCTAACAGTAGTTAGGCCTGGTTCTTTGTATTTGCTTCTGTTTTGTGTCCAGTTTTTGATGGACTGTTTGTTTTGATGGGGGTATGCCCCTAAGTTTTTGTGTTTTTTGTTTCCTTTTTGGTAATAAAATTTATCTTTACCATAAAATAAAATAAAATAATACTTGTGTGAACTGAGGTTCAACCGTGCAGTTCTTATTTAGCATTTTAGAACGCTTTATAAAACATAAATTCCAGGTTAAGGCTCATGGACTATAACTTGAACGGCCAATACTAATCTTAGCCTCGTATATAAGTTTCGATGTTGTACCAAATATTTTTGTTCAAGCTCAAATAATAGGTCAGACAATATTAATGCATGAATTCCAATGGCCCACTGAGTATATACTGCATGTGGGAGGTACGGTTAGATCAGTATTGTAACGCCCGAATTTTGGGTACGTTAAATAGATATTTTTATTGAAAATTTAAATAGAATTTGGCTCATTATTACATCATAACTCCCATGAGAATACTTTTGATTACACAAGGGAAAGGGAACTAAGGTTCCTATCTACAGCTCCTCCTACTCCTCCATTCTTGCCAGCTATTCGGCTCCCAAAACCTCCAAGGTGTACAGCTCACCCTGATCATCTACAATGTCTGATACATTATACCAGCATCGTCACCAATATAATATGTCGGGGTCACCAAAAGTGACAACATGAGCTACAGGAGCTCAATAGAATAATCTGTACCTACTAACCTTTAACTTACAAATAATAGATCATAGAGTTAAAGATTTCCACATAATACATGCATGTTTTAGAAAATAGTTACCAATAACACATCCACATTTACTATTCAAACTAACGTTGGTGTCCATGATTTTTTGAGTTTCTCCTACGCGACTTCTCGTAGACCGTGTCACCATTTTCTCTTTTCCTTTATCAAATCAACATTTCCAAAATCATTTTTAACACACCCAACCTCGATTCTGCCATTCCAGTCTCCCGAGTATCCTCACAATGGTTCCGCCACACCGGGTTCCCATTGGCACACAAAACATGGAATTTGGCATTGGCTCCTCTCCACGGATTACCAATCCACAATTCAAAACCCTCGGTTCCGCCGCTCCGGGTTTCCGAGTATCCCACAATGATTCCACCGGTCCGAGTTCCCATTTGGGTTTTCGAAAATCATTAAAACAATTGTGTTGGCTCCTCTCCGCGGATAACCAAACCACAATTCATCCCTCGGTTCCGCTGCTCCGGGTTCCCGAGTATACCACATGATTCTGCCGCTCCGAATTCCCATTGTGTTTTCGAAAAACACACCCACACACACCACACAATGGGCAAGTCCGGCCACATTGTGGTTACAAAACCACACCTTTTCTTTAACACACCCTAGGTGTTATGTTTCTACTTTCTCAATTTCTGTGTCTCGTTACATGCATTGACTTGGCGGTAGCACTTTTCACGTATATAAATCATTCATTGTAATCTTGAAACTAAACTAGTAAAATCATCCAACTCTACATTACTTTATCATGCTCAAATCCCAACTTAAAGCATAACGCCACATGTACGGACACCTTTGGAGTGGAGACCACTTATGCTTTATCACACAACCACAAGTAATGCAGGTAATCATGTATACATGCTCATAACCATCATTAAGATCAAAATACGAATGCTTCCAATCAAATTTATGTTTCGAAAATCCGTTCTTTCTTTCTTTTAGGGAAGTTCAAAATAACATATGTTTTTTCGAAAAATAAAATTGATATGTTCAACATACTCCCCTTCCTTTTCAAAACTTTAAAAAAAAACAACTTTTAAGTTCTCATGCATTTCTAACATACAAACATCATACAATATACTTAGAGTTTAATGGATAAGAAAATCTTTACATGTACTTAGAGTAAGTAAGTAAAGATATTCTACGTATACTTAGTGTTAAAGAGTAAGGACATTCTACCGCTCTTCTTGGCGGTAGGGCAGCTACGGAAAAGTAAGTTGGCGATCGAACGGAGTAACTTCCTACGGAAAGCTTCGGTAGTTTCAAAAGAGAAAGATTTCTGTCAAAACTAGCTCTTGACTAAAACTACTAACTTTTTGGATCGAGTGGTGGTTTAGTGGCACCTTTGGATGAATTTCTTGAAGAACTTTAAGAAAAACTCAAGAATACTAAGAACAAGAAGAACAAAGAACAAATGCAAAAATTCTAGAGAGAGAAGTTGAATGGTTGGAAGGTGTGAGTTGAATGGTAAGTGAGGGGTCCTATTTATAGCAAAACGCTTGGCTTCTATTGGCAATACTAACTTCTATTATCCAAGGGATAAATTTTTCCCTAGCAATTATTGTCTAATGGGTAAAGGGGCAATTATGATAGGTATGGCCTTAAAGTGACAAATCATGGAGGGTTTTTGGTCTTGTCTTGTCCTAGGATGGCTTGCTTGCAAGAAAGAACAAAATAAAGTCTAGAAATGGGTAGTCATGTTGTACTTAGGTTGAATGTGAGGGTGGTTAAAAAGTTTAGCTTGTGTAAGTGTATTAAAACACAATCACACACTTCACTCCCTCTCTCTCTCTCTCTATCTCTCTCTCTCGGCCATCTCTCTCTCTCTCTTGTACAATGTCTATAAATATGCCTATGTATGTGTGTGTGTGTGTGTGCGCGCGTGTGTGTGTGTGTATATATATATATATAAGTACACTTTAAGTACTAAGTAGTCCTTATAGGTCTAGCTTACTAGGTCTAGGAAAAGAGTGAGGGTTATGGGCTTTCAAGTGATAACTCAAAAGAAAATAGATTTACTTCTTTTGGAAGCAATATGATGGGATTTGATTTTGACTTGTCTAGTCAAATCTATGTGTACTTCTTGAATTTTTTGGCAAGACTAATTTCTACTACCCAAAAGATAAAAATTTTCCTAATAGTTATTGTCCAATGGGTAGAGAGTTAATGGAAGAAGTAAGGTTTTGAAATGACTAGTCATGCAAATGCAATGATTACTTCTTTTGGTCCATGAGTTATCTTGTCAAATATATATACACCTTGGAAATTCTAGCTTCCATTATCCAAAGGACAAAAATTTTTCTAACATTTATTATCCAATGGGTAAAGGAATATTGATGATAACTAAGGTTGAAATGACTAGACATGGAGTGTAATAATTACCTCCCTTGGTCTAAAAGGTTCTACTAGGGTTGGAGAGGTTCATAAGGGTCATAGGGTTCAACTAGATGAAATTAGCCTTGATAGGTAACTGGATTGGCCAAACTAGTTAGTTAGGAATTAATTAGTCTTGCCAAGTAAGATTTCTAGCTAATAAATATAATTTTAAGATTTTATTACACTCATTAGGAAAATATACAAGTGCTTCTACAAGTGTACTTGTCTTTAGAAAATGACTAGATTGTCTGATGTGAAAAGTTATAATTTTATTAGTCTCAAATTTAATTATGACAGATTATTAGAAATTAACAAGGAATTTTAAAAGCAATTTCCAAGTAATAAAAAAAATTCAAATATTTAACTAAATTTTTATTGACCAAAAATCAGGATCGTTACAAGTGTGCCTAGGCGTGGTCCTCCGGTTCGCTCCTGCTCAGCACGTGTGATCGCTGTTTCGGCTGATGTCACATCGATCATAATGTAGTGGAGCCAAGCGGTTAGGTGAGCGTGAGTGAGCTGTAGTCGGCACACCATTCATGACACTCATGGTTGGTTTAGCCAAACCAGGAAGAGACCTTGCTGGTAGGGACCAAAGATATATGGTAGAATCTGGACTACTAATATGGTTCAGTCTATGCTCCGGCCAACCAATCTAGTCAACTGCTCGGTCCGGCCACAATCTCTCGATCCAGCCAACCGCTCGGTTTGGCACTATAGTTGCTTCGATTCGGCCAATGGTTGAGCCTAGTCAGGCTATTGAACCATTAGACCTCTCTGATTGACCATGTTTATTCCGACCCACTACATTCAAATTGAAATTCCGACTCCGTCCTAGGTTATAATATAGGACTTCAATTTACCAAGTCACTAACCGAATTGTACATTCGAGTATATGGTTCCTCATATCCTCCTGGTATTAATAATGCATGAGCCACTTTTCCATAAAAAAAAATACACAAACGATACACTAACATTTGTTGTTCGTGCGTCCTATCAAATTAATAATTTTTGCAGCGCACTAAGAGGGAAACTAAGGGCTTGTTTGATAACCTAAATTCAGCACTTAAAACTGAATCAATTAAGTAATAAGTGATTCAGTAGATTTGATAACGACATTATACATTACTTAACATATTAAGTGTTATTTAAAATGTAGGCTAAAAAGTTAAAAAAAAATTAAGTAGCTTTGAGCTACTTAATTTTGCCTGAATTCTTGTATACTTGCATTTAATCACCATACCACCACCACCATCACCACTACCACCACCACCACCACTTCTACCACCACCACTCTCCACTTCGCCACCATCACCATCACCACCACCACCACCATCACTCCCACCACCACTCCACCACCAACACCACTTCACCACCACTCCTCCACCACCACCACCACTTTACCACTATTCCTCCACCACCACCACCACTCCCTTATCACTCCATCACCACCACACCGTTGCCACCGCCGCCACCGCCATCACACCGTCGCCGCCACCGCCACCACAATGCCACCATTGCACAACTATCAATCCACCGACACTACTCATTGTCGCCATTACACCATCACTCTACTGCCGCCGCCACCACCATTACACCACCACCACCACTCACTGCCACCATTACATCACCATCACTCCACCACCACAATTACGCCACTATCGTCAGCACTTCAACAACACCGCCGCCGCCGCCGCCACCACTCCAACACCACCAACACACCACCATCACAATCACCATTCCACCATTATTATAAGTACATTCAGAGAGAATCGGAACTAAAATTAATTTATCATTTTTTTAATTCAGTACTTAATATGTTTACCAAACTATTTTTTAGTTTAAAAAATTCAGTATTCAGCTTTCAATACTTAATTTTTCAGCATTCAATTTCAATTTTCAGTTTTATCAAACAGGCAATAAACCTAATAAAAAAGTTGAAGACGTAAAAAACGCAAGAAAGTTTAGATATTTCCTTAATTTCATGACCACTCAGGGCTTTAGAGACGACTTCTTAGGCCAGTGGTATAATCGAAAGTCAATTGTTTTTAAAGTTAATAATGTTTATGCAAAAGATGTCTCACAATGGTATAATCAAAGTTAGCAACATCCTTAGAAATAATCAAATTTTAGGCTTTGGATCATCAAAACTAGTAACATTTTTCAATAATCAAAATTTATCAACCCCACATCACATAAGTTAACTAGTTTTAAAATTGTATACACGCGTGTTTCAATTGGTATTTTCTTCTTCTCTTCTTCGCCTACTCTATATCTTCTTCCCTTCACCCACAAACTATTTCTCTTTCTTTCTATCCAAAAGTAAAGCTCATATCTCTCGATCATCTACAATTTAACCCATCATCGCCATATTAAGGTATTTTACTCTTATTTCCCGTTTTTATTCCCCCCCCCCCCCCCCCCCCCCCCCCCAAAAAAAAAAAAAAAAAAACATAATAGGAGGGAAGGAATTAAGTCACCGATGTTTCCCAAAATTAAGGAAGGGAATCGATATATTTTTGTCCAAAAAAAACGTAAATGGAGGAGGTGAATGGCGAGAGAGAGAGAGAGAGAGAGAGAGAGAGAAATTGTTGTGAACCCCTTATTTTGGTTATGGACTAGAAGCGACCATTGTGAATCTCAATATTGTTAAGTTTAGCAACCTCTTAAATGAATAATTAAAAGCTGATGTGTCAATTTTTGATTATCTGCTTTTTATTATACCACTTACTACAATGTAGTACTTGGACCAAACAACCTATGCTCGTTTGGGCCTGGTGGACCACCAACCTCACTAGCTAGGTTGGGTGCTAGGGCTAAACCGTGTTTGTCATACCATCACTTACGGGTCACCCCTAATCACATTACTGGATCCTAACCCAAGTAACCTTGGGTCGGGTCTTGGTACCCGAACTGCGATCATGGGATCCACGTGTATCACGTATATATAGGCCATTCAACCACGCATATATATAGGCCATTCGACCACGTCAACATAACCGCTAGGACTTTGTAGGTCATTCATGCCTTCATACATGTGGTTAGGGCAGTTGCCATGCATAAGGTGACTTATAGGTTAAGCCCAGAGGTTAGAGGCGGATCAACCTTGGGGCACGTGGGGTCATGTACCCCCACACTCTTTTAACAAAAAAAATTCCCAATTTTGTATATATATTATATATGTCGAATATGTGGAAGAAGACAATGTTTGGTACAGTGGTAAGTTGCTAGCTTTGTGAATGAGACAGCATGTTCAAGTCTCCCTCAACTCCCCTTACTTTTTTTTCGAAATCCACTTGAAAATAGTGCATATTTTGGGAAAAAAATATAAATCTTTCATTGTGAGCATCGTTTATAAGCCACACCACTCCGATCGCGCCCTATCCTCCCACAGGTAGAACCAAGGTTTCCCCCACTCCTCAACGTCTTCGATCATTTGTATAGTACTTAATATGAATCCGCACATTGCATTTGTACACTTTTGGTCCCCAAAACTAATACTTGTAGAGTTAATAATAGAAAAATAGATGATAAACATGTGATAATTTTGTTTTACCGCATATAGTCAAGGTGCTCAAGTTTGCCCAAGTAGCTTGTTATTAAAATACTTATATACTTTAAAATTGTTACTTTATCATAAATGCTAAAATTATTTTAATGTGAATGTGCTTAACTTTAACTCATATATTATGGTGTTATAAAGAAAATTGGTGCCCCACTATTTCAAATTTCTGGGTCCGCCACTGCAAGAGGTCCTATATAAAGTACGGAGCCAAAACTAACTTTTCGGGGGCCTAAAGCAAATATGAGAAATGTGACCTTTTTATTAAAATATTATAAGGGGTGTCAAAATAGAGAGAAAATTCCGAATCCACTTTTTCTACGAACTAAGAAGCTACAAATCAAACCAAGTCTCTAGGTATATGTCATATATGGAAGGAGTTAATTTTCTTAATTACACCTATCATGGTTAATTTCCAATTTTCTGAAAGCTGAAAAGGAGGGATTTTTTTCTACCATGCTTGGAGAATTTGTAAATTTTTGAGACCTAAAGCAGCTATCTCTCGAGTTTTAGCTGAGGGCCGACTTTGTAAAATACAGCTCTATACCCTAAAGAAGTACATCTTTACAATTAATTCACCTAAGAGTTATGTACTTCATCTTCCCAATCAATGACTTACTTAACCATTTAAGTGCCTTCACGGTCGTTATCGACCGGGTAGGCCCTAACGATGATCCTATGCCTTTTAGGGATAGGTTCGTATAAAGAGCTCAAGCCAAATCCAAACCAGAGACGTCGAACCCGCAAATTTTTATTTTTCTATCAAGAACCCCCTAGTTATTATTATTAACTCAATAACTTTCTACTAACCCCACTAATATATACAATTTTGGATCATATACTCATGAATTTTACTAGGAATTAACTATCAAATTAACCATAAAGTAGAGCACATCTCACTTTCGTGTACTTTCCGCCAACTTGGACTGGTTTTGATTTAATAATTTCAAACAAGGAGGACTAATTTCGGGATTGGGAACTTGGGGACCATATGGTACTTATTGCACTCCATGTAAACCATGATCTCTATGAAATTGAATAGCTTGAGGACCATCTACAAATTTTTACTAACTACAGAGCCTAAAGACACTTGATATTTTAAAAAAAAAATTGATCTTAATTTTCTTTAAAAAATTAAATACACATAATTGGAAATTAAAGATTTAGAATATATCCTAGTGACCTTCTTAGACAATTATCTTTTAGAGATTTTGTTTTGGTTTACGAATAATTTGTTTTCAATCCAAACCAAATCATTTTTGTATAATTTATTTTGGGAAGCCAATTAAAAGATTTCTGATGTTTTATTTCTTGCAAAACATATTCCCGAGGTAGAGGAAGAAAGCCAATCTGAAACTAATTAATGAAAATTATGAACATGCATGAAAATTTAAAGAAAAAAGGGAGGGAGGGTCTTCCACCATTAGATATAATGAAAGCGAAAACAGACGGGTACGATTTGTAAAAAAAAAATTAGTTACATTAAGTTTATACTTAGGTCTTTTGGCTGGAGTTCCATTTAAAATTTCGTATATCTTTTTATATGGATCTTGAAAATTATGTTAATATGGATCTTGTTTGACTAATTCTAATTGGTTTTTTTTTCTAGGGTAAAAATAATTGGTTTTATTATAAAAAAAATTTATAAAACCCTAAAAAATATTATACATAAAAAGATGTGTAGTATGGCCAATTTAAAAATAGCACATCAATAAAAAGGAAGATTTCAAATCTTCGGGTTTTTTATTTGGAAAATCATCCTCGCCGTCGAATTAATTGAATACAATAGATGGCTGTTTATAAAAATTTTAATCGCTTTCTAGCCATCTATATCTATATAATAAAATAGAGCTACTTTTGAATCCCAAACATAATCAATGCTCTAGATGTATCCTCTGCATAAATCTAGACCGTTGGCTTATGTATATCATTTAAACCCTTAAAATCTGCTTGGTAAATCAAAATGTTAATTTCAATAGGACTTTATGCTATTTTATTTCCTTCCCTAATCATAATCTAAATCCCATGATTTACAATCAAATACCTTGATTTCTGTTTCCAAAAATACAAGTTCCCTTCTTCTCCTCCTGTTCTTCATACACACAGATTAACTATTTTCCTCCTTCAAACTACAAACTACAAACTCAAGCAAATGTATTCACGCCATTGAATAGCAGTTTAGTTGCGAAAATTTCTAGGTTTTGTTTCCTCTCTCTCCCTCTCCCTCTTAAAATTTGCGAAAGTTTAATGGTGCATACAAACCCTTTCCGGAAATTTGCATGTGCAAGTTGAAAAAACTAATGGATCAATTTTTAAGAATATTGTATCATCCGACTGACTCCAATACCAAAAAATAGGAGTTTTTTCTGAACTCGTTGCATGTATCGTTCCTGAATAGACTTGCATAATGACTTCCGTCCGTTGATCCAAACTACATAGGAAGAAAAAGGTCAGCTATGTATAATAAATACTAGCTGTGTGGCCCATGATCCTCGTTCCGTCTCCTTCCTCCGCTGGTCCAGTGGTTGCCTAGCCTTCTTCGCCTAACCTGCACAATGAACGCACGACTAAGACTTGGCCGGGGGTTGCCCGGCAAGGCCCTCCGGCGAGAGGATAAGTATGTGCAGAGAGAGAGAGGGAAGAGACTAGGGTTTTGAGTGTGTATTCGCGTTTATGAGTGCGTACCTCTCCAGAGGCGTTATCCTTTGGTATTTATAGAGCCCCCTTGACTTGCTCTCCAAGCACGGGCACGTGCCTTGCACGGGCCAGGCGGCGTCATCGTGACGTCACCGGATAGATCTGGTAACTGCTTTGGCGTGAGTTGGCATGCTCCACGTGCGATCATAATCATCTGGTACAACCGCTTTTCGCACGTGAATAGGCGCGTGGCCGCACGGGTGGCCGAGCATAGTGGGTAGCGGAGAAGGCCGAACCTGAGGGTGGCCGACGATGACGCAGCCCGGGCTGGAGTTGTCGACGAAATCGCCATCCGATGGGTGGCCGAGCCCAGCGTCATCACTCCGTCGCCGAACGCAGAGTCAAGGCAGAGACTAAGACCGATTCGCCTCAGCTGGGGCCGAGCACAGTGGGATGGGTTAACCACCATATAGGTTGCCGAAGTTGGTAGGGGAGTGCAAGTGGTCCATGGCGGAATCGCAATTGAGCTTGGCCTGCTACAATAGCCCCTCAATCTCAGCCGTCGCCAAGCGCACGGTTTGGGATTGATGTTTAACTTTGGCCGAGCATACTTGATGCCGAACATGCATCACGGTTGCTTGGCAGAGTTTGGCCGAGTCCAGACGTTTCTCAACAAACCATTACAGACTATCCAACGGGAATATGCCAGGTGTGTCTCTGGTCGAGTACGGCTAACAGGGGACGGCTGGCACACGTGCATCCCTGTAAGTCTAATCTGCCACCGCCATGTGTTGAGCTCTTACTGGCTATCCGTTCGGCGGTGTAATGATTTGGGCGGGAAACTTGCCCCCAAACCCTAGCTCTATAAAAAGAGTTGGGGGTAGAGAGAGAAGCCACGATCACTTTCTCTCTTTAAACCTCCATCGCCAGAGCTTCATTGCACGCCTGTTCATCGCCCATCTTTGGTTTCAAGCAGATTTTTCAGCAAACCTCGTCAAAATCTCCTGGTAAGCGTTCGAACCTTGCTTCTCTTCACATTCCTACAGTTATCGTGTCCTTCTCGCCATTTTTTTTTGGGTTTTTGGGGCGTTCTCTGTTCTGTGTGAACAGTACGAAGATGGAGATGGACGACTGTTCATCTTCGCCTTCAACCTGTTCTTCCGAGCCCCAGCACAGACGCTGGCTGGCTTGGGAGGCGTTGGGATGCGCCGAGCCTGTCACAAGCCGAGCCCGAGTTTATGATTAGTAGGGTTTGACCGATGCCGAACCCGGAAGATAGAGTCTTAGGTTTGTCCCGAGCTTGAGTCTCTGTAGGACGAAGATAGGGTGGGCCAGTAAGGTAGCCGAGCGTAGGGAGATCCTCATCCGTCGCCGACGATAAGGTTTCTCATAATTTGTTTGTGTTTGATAGGTCTAGCTCACCCAATCATTGTCATCTCTTCCGACTCCGAAAGCTCGGGAGACGACTCTGCAGCCTCGTTAATTCGAGAGTGCATGGAGAGACACAGAAGCCGACACCAGATCTCCTCCATTGCTTCGAATATGTCCGACACTAGTGATTCAAACGCCGAGCGTGTGTACGAATATGGAGACGGGTTCAACACCGAGCCCGAGATCTCACTGACGCCGTCCACACATTCTGATGCCGAGCCCCAACTCGGGCCAGAGGCTGAGTCTAGGCTCCAGTCCGCCGCCGCCGCTGCTTCCCCCGGGCATAATGAGGCTCAGTCCGAGAACAATGAGGTCGCCGACCTTTACGAGAAGGGACAGGTTTGCCCACACGCCCATTTCTTCAGTGGAGACCCTAGGGAGTATCAAGACTTTTGCCAAGAATACAATATTCCCGACGATGTTGTTGTCAGCCAAGTGGCAAGCAACAAAATAAAGGATACGAGGGAGCACCATCCGAACACATCACCGTCCCCCTGATGGCGATATGTGAGGCCGAGTTGAGGTTCCCTCTTCATCCTTTCTTAAGGGAACTTCTTGCTCGGTTCAGCATCGTCCCTCACTACTTTGCCGTCAACAGCTATCGAATAGTAATGTCGGTAATAAAGCTGAAGGAGCTCCATGACTTGGAGTTTATCGTCGTCGACCTCTTCCATACGTACATAATGTCTAGGCACGGCCAGACCGAGCGTAGACACCTGTCGACACGTAGCAAGAAACAGCCCCTGGTGGACGGCCTACCCGATACCGACAAGTGGGCCAACTTCTACGTCGAAGTGAGTGGCAACTTTGAGTTCAGCAACCAATCTAATCGTAGATTCAGCGTCCCAAAGATCAAGGATTTCAGAGGTAGCTTTGACAGCTTCATTGCGGCCGAACATTGGATACTTGTACAATTTTTTCTTGACGTTGAGCGTTTTCCTCCGTGCAGATCACCCAGCCATAACAAAGACTCAACAGTCTTTGTCTGTTGAGGCGCACGTCGACATTCTCCTCTCCCAAGCTTGCAGAGACGCACCGACGTTGCTCGGATACGAGCCGTCTTACGAGGGTAAGCTAAGGAGAAGAAGCAAGAAGGCGGGGCCGAGCACAAAGGGACAAGGCCGAGGAAAGAAGGCGGTGTCAGGCAAAGTCGGCAAGAAACCGAGGGTAAAGCTACCGACCTTCAGAAAACCGGCTGAGTTCTGGTTTGGAGAGGGCCGGCCGTCCGAACTTGCAGGTATCAACCTCCCTCTTCAGACAGTCAGCCCCGAGCACACCGGCGATATGGGCCGACGA
>WJXA01000162.1:0-62781 GCA_014282245.1 Rhododendron simsii | reverse complement strand
ATAACATTATATATTAAATTTCAGTCTAAATATTTTTAGCCCAACTCATTTTTGTTCAAACCAATCCACCATCCCATTCAGCTCAACCCATCAACCAAACATTGTTGGGTACAACTTAAATAATGGACGTTTATAGATGATTTTTATAGATGAAGATGACGTTTACTCTGTGAAACATTAATTGTAGGGTATGTTAAATAGTGTACGTTTTTTTATACTTTTCTTTTATTTATTTTCAGACATTTTTATGTTAATATACGATCAATGGCGGTTCCAAGATTTTGTATTGGGTGTTCAAAAAATTTTCTTTATATAAACCCACCAGTATATTCACAAATAGCACAGTTTCTTGTGCGAGTATGAATAATGCAATCAAGAAATTCCACAAAAATTGTCCACTATGCCACACAAGAACTCAAAAAAGTTATTTTAGGTAAAAAAAATCCACACAGTTTTTGGCAAGTGAGTAGACAACAATGAAGCTTTTTATAGTTTATGAAAAAAAAACGCTATCTAGATTGATGAATGTTCATAGTTTTATTGAGGTGATTCAAATAGAAAATAACGAAATTAGGATATTTATAAATTGGATTGATTTGTGGATTATTTTTTTTGGGCCCCTGGTATTCAAATATTTTTGTATCGAGTGTTCAAAAGAAAAACGGGCGTAAAATTTCTACATGTACTAGATGCGGCCACGTGCAATGCACGAATATAATGTGCCCGTTGAAGAGGATATATTATTTTTTTTTAGGGCAAAGATTAATGTTGTTTTTCATGGTCAAGATGGAAATGCAAGTTTTAAGGGAATTAACCCAAAGAATAGAACAACTCGCCTATCAAAAGGAAAATTAATAGAACACCTATAGACTAAAAGGAATCACACCATATGAACATGAGGCAAAATAGTGCTCTATTAGCGAGTGTGACATTAGAGTTCCAAGTCTTACTATTAAAATATGTTGAACGGACTACAAAGATGAGAACAAAAATAAACTGCCACTGACATTCAAAGTTACTTCCATTTAAAATTTGTTGTCATTTATCTAGTGTTTTGTGCACAACACGAATATCATGACCATCGAAACTTCCAAGAAGAGTAGTTTGTAATGACATTCAACCATGGTTTTGGAAGTCGAGAATTCAGTTGGTAGTTATGTGTAGAAGTTCAAAAGACTTGCCATTGTAATAAAATTTATGCAGGTTAGACAAAGCAAAAGTACTTAGAAAGCAACTGAAGTGAAGCACACCAAGCAAAGACTGAAGTGAAAAGCAAAAGGAAAACAGCATTCTATGGCTCATTTCAGCTCTTATTTGGATGCTGGATAATAGAAGTACTTCATAAACAATACATAAACTGTCCAAAAGCGCCAATTTAAGGAAACTGAAACAAACACTTCCACTTGTTCGTTTAACCAATGACATGCCAGTTGGATCACTACCCCATTCTTCTAGCACAACTAAGAAATTGCCACTTGGTTTCAGCCACGAGCGTGGAACATGGTACCTGCAATGAACAAAAACTATCACCATTGGCCTTTATAACGACAATATATCATAGCCACATCATCCTTAATGGATTTTCGTATAGAAGTTAAATTTTTTGATCACGTTCCTTATAATCTAGAACATTCTTTACCATCTGTGCGAGGCTTTTCCACAATTACTTACGCCTTTCTTCTTGTTAAAAGTTTCAGTATAGCTACAGCAGCCACAATTACCATGCGCTAGGTATTGAGGCCAATGGGATTGATTTGAATGCTGTGAGTACAAGGCCACCAAGGCATTATTGAGCTATTTGGAGGGTTATTACCTTGTACCATGTGAGGGTTATTCACTACTTATTTGTGAAATATGTGTGCTTATTTCTCCATTTAGGCTTTATGATATCTCACTATTGTCGACTTTGTGAATTTACCTTGAGGTTGGGTTTGAATGTCAGATTTGTTGAGGAATTCGTGGAGGGAAAGCAAACACTGGGGGTTGTCTTCATTGTACAGGAAAAAGAAAATAAAGTAGAGTCCATTGTCTTCTTTTCCCGTCAGAAATCATTCCACAAATCCGAGATCCAGAAACAGATCAGAGATTTTGTAAGTTCCATAATTGCTTATGCAGTCTAGCAAAAGAAAGGTGGAGTAGAAAAATATCATGATAAGGGAAAACAAACCTTGTAAGACCACATTTGATTTGTTAAGTCTCTTGTCCTCTCATTGTGACCCTCCAATGTAACTGGACCAAGAACTGCAGTATTCAATGTCGCATAATGTACACCAACATTCTGAAAATGAATCGTATGATAATGAGTCCAATACCATGATTGCCATCCAAAGAACACGAACTTTTATTAGAAAGCGAGAACCAACCAGAAGACCAATAACAACGCTTAACAAAGAAATCTTGTTAATTCCAGCTCTCAACTTCACATTGTTGCTAAATGTCAGTTTTGGATTCTCTAGCGCCCTGTAAAGAGGTTCTTAAATCAGGATAGAAAAAGTAAAGCTTATTCTATGGAAGTGGTTTTTTTTTTTTTTTCTCATTTTGTGAGGAATGCTAAAGAAGTGATCAGCTGACATTACCGTGAGAACACTGAGTCTCTGATGGACCAATGAGCCAGATCATATTGCATATTCTGAAAGGTGATTTTTGCAGCAGAATTGGTGTCATAGTTTGCAAGGAATACAACACAAGAAGCCTTTCATTGGAACACATGAACCTAGAAATAACAAACAATTTGAGATGATGCTAGGTATGTCAAAAGAGTAATGAGTACATTTCTGTTAATGGACATAGATACATTGAATGATTGAATCTACCTCTAGATTATTTTCCGGCTAAGTCATCGTGGAATACCCAGAAACTAAAGCTGGTTCACTTAGCTTGATTGTTGTATGCAAACCTCTCAAATGTCCCCACTATGGTTTCCTTGGTAATCCTTCAATATAATCAATTTTTCGCCATCGCAAACGCCAAGATCATCAGAGTTCGCACCAGAAATGAAGAGACCAGCCGCTGTCCAGCCAAAATTAGTTCTTCAACTAAAAGTCACGTCGTAATCAATAAATACACACAAACACACTGAATAAGAATATACTTGACTGAAACCATCTTGGTCAAAAGAGGAGATCTAAAGTTTTATGTTCTTCACTGAATGGGAAGTAAGAAATTTCAACAGAGTACATGGGAAATCCTACTCAACCCTGTATTACAACAAAGATGGAAATTTGTATCACCTGATGAAGGAACTCTTTTTTTCCCTTTGCAGCATTTCGTCAAACACGTTTTGGCACCTATTATGTATTGGTCTCAACAGTCCAAATGAAATCTCTTTGTATCTTAGTTATGTTGGAAACACCTGACATTAAAAATTCTATGAAAAATTTGGTTCTATTATGATTCACTACCATAACCTCATTCATCTATGAGTAACGTCTTAAAAATACCTCAACAGTGTTCATGAATAGTTTGGTTGTGGAAGTTCTATGGATATAGTGGGATCTTCGATTGCGCATAGCCATCGAAGATCATTTTTCCTATAAAACCACTTTTCCCACGTAAATGTAACAAGGAAGGTTCAAACGTAACAGGGACTTGAAATATATGCCTTTATCTATCTGCCACATTGAAATTAACAATCAAATGTGTCTTTGCTCCGGGATCTAGTTGCTTATGCCTTTAGTTAAATGACCTTATCTTGGCAGCTGAGCGTAAATGGATTTTCCATGCTATCATCCTTGTAAAACCACTTTTCCCATAAAAAAAAATATGTTTGTTTTGATGTCCAAAATGAAGAATTTGGGTGCAGATGCTCAAAGCAAATTTCAATACTCATTTCGTATTCGTTCAATTTTGAAGACATAGTTAAGCAAAATAGTACATCAAACTGAACTTTTTCAGTTCAATGAGTCCCCAATTGATTTTTCGTAAGAGTGATTTTGTGCGTGTGTGTTATCGCAGAGGAAAATTTGGATTTAAGGTGAGAGAAAACATGTACAATTATCAAGTTACATCTTTCTACAGCATGAAAAAAGGCAACAAGAATCTGGCTTTTCAAACAAATACTTCAAAAGATCTCAGAGAGCTTAGAAAGGGAAGTTGTGCAGGCAAAGTATCAGGTTACATTATTCTATAGCATGCCAAGGGTCATTATGTAGGGAAAACAATTTTCTTTTGATAGCTAACAGAGACATTTCATCATCGCCTTATTAGAGATACAAAATCATCCATAACCTGTCATTCACCCATAACATTGTAATGGCATTGACGTTTTTCGCCTAGGTTGAAAAGACAGAATTACACTCATCCTCAAGACCATATGCAGCTCAATTGAGGGGCAAATTTGTTCCAAATTGAAAAATGGCATCCCAAAAAACTCAGCTGAAAACTGAAATCTTAGCAAACAGAGCTGAAAACTACAAGTATCTTTAACAAACTTATGCCATTTGGTTACAAAAATTGCATCATAGCCAACAATATTATGCCAACGTAGCCATCGGTTTTGTGATTGAAAGTTCAAGTGCAATTAAGTGTGTGCAAGCACACACCTCCATAGCTCAACACACACACACACACACACAGAGCTGAAAACTGGAAGTACATAACCATAATGCTATCCATATTGGTTTGGAATGGTCTCAGACAATTAATTGAAAACCATTGGAAGTTACTCATGGCTGCAACTAAGGTTACCCCGCCAAGGTAACTACCTTCCTTACCATTTTAATATATTCATCTTCACCCTATTAGTAGCACATAATATTCTGAAGCAGATTACTTAAGCCGAAAAATAGTTCCACGGAAGCAAGGTATAATAGTACGTCCAATGATTTTCTATTTCTCGAAAATGGGGATAGAAGCTCCTCAAAACAAATAATCTATTTTTAAACTATGAAATGAAGAATTGGATTTTAATTAGCCTGCAAAACCATTTTTGCAAAAAAAAAAAACATGTTAGTTTTGACATCTAAAACAAAGGATTCGGGTGCAGATGCTCGAAACAAACTTAAATAGTAGTCCTTTTGTATTCGTTCAATTTTGAAGACATTTAGATATAGAATTTTTTTCCACTGAGTCAACCTAAGTTCACATTCATAGTCGCGTTGAATAACATCTCCAATTATGCACTCAATTGAGAAAAATTAGAACTATCAAGGCAAGATATCATTGCATACTAAATCCAACAATCACAATTATAAGATGGTTTTGGGGTGTGTTGAAATGATGTCTAGCAGCCAAAAAAATAGCAAGTTACTTATAAAAATGTAACCCTAGAAATAAAACTCAGGAAACATTAATGATATAGACTTACTCATCATTACACAACCACATAATGAATATGACCTTGCTGAACATGAGATCCATAAATTACACAATTTCTTCTATATTGATGTAAACTTCGTTGCCAATAGATAAAAGCATTGAATATTTAATGAGACAACATTCCGCTATAATCTATATTATAGGTTAACTGATTTAAAATAACAGAAGGTACAAAATTACTATAGTTTGTTCTAAATAAATTGATTTCACACCTATCAGAATAGAGTTGTTTGCTTCAAGAGTCAATTCATCCAATGTGATCCTTTGATATAAAACCACGATATAGCTTATCGAGAAATGGTCATATAATCTCTCATCTATAAATAGAAAAGGGGAATGACATTGACCTTCACTTCTTTTTATTTTGATAAATATAAGAATCATGTAGATGGGCCTCGCAAAATGGTTCTACAAACCAGGCTTTCTATCATTTAACAACTGTAATGCTACTTTAGTAAGCACAATTACTTTTGCAATATCACACAATACCAACATACATAAAAACGTGGAAGCCAATATTATAAGTGAAAGAGTTTCCAAATAACTTAAAATACCTTTGGAGGTTGCCTCGATATGCGAAACAAGAAAAGAAACAGAAGTACCGATCCAATGTTATTATGGTGTCTCATTATGGCGCAACTCATTGGAAGAAAGTGGGTTTACGAATTTGGTGAGCTTTTGCTTCATTGATTTTGCTCCAAAGCATCACAGCACTGTGACCTGACATGGAAAACTCAGTGACCAGCGAAGTATATTTTAGAATGCACATTTTGAATATAACACACATTTGGAGGCGCTAAATTTGTTAATCCTCCAAACTTTTACAGGAGAAAAAAATAAGAATCCATCCAACAAAAAGAGACGTCAATTACCTAATGCAGCAACTTAGCTAGAATAACTCCATTAAGGAATAATCAAAATCAAGCTAGGAACAAAAAAAAACCATTGACTTTCTCATAGTAGATTCAAAACAAGTCAGTTTGAACTCTAATTGTTCCATCAAATTGATTCTCTTATGGATTAAGCTAAATATCAGTTTGGTTTTGATTGGTTTTTAATTCATGTCATCCACTGTTCCATAAGGAAATGAAATTCAAACAGCACATTGCATCCATGTGCTTCTGCAAAGGTGTACATATTTACATAAACTATATATAACCATATCAAATTGCATATGTTGAGACAATAATCTCGAATCTTTTCTCTGCGCCCATTATCATGATCTCAATAGACTATAGAAAAATGACCATGAACAAGAAAGAATCTCTTGGAAAGGGCAATTGTTGATACTTTCATTTGTATCACAGATCACTACCCCAATGTTTTTCTCTTCCATCGGTTGCCCCTATAAGAGTGAATTAGTAAGTTTAATTTATGTTCTTTGAAAGTGATTGTAGGATTCAAAGTGACACCCAGAACCAAGCAATTATTCATTATGGATTTTCACCTGATCACATACAAACCACTGCTGTTAACCAATAAATTTGGTCAAGAAATCCGATAAACAGAGAGGTGACAAATAGGAGTCAAATTTGACTGTAAGAACTTTTGTCCTAAATTTTTTTAAAAAAAGACAAAGATAGTAAAAGCTAGTAGGAATACCATAACTATTTCACCCAATTTTCAATTAACTAAAATTTTATATACTCCAAACACAAACTACAAAAAGAGATATGAAGGAATCCTTAGCATAGGTGGCCTTTCCTTTTGCCTTACCCATAGAGCTTGAGACTTTTCAGCTACCATGGATAAGGAGATGTATAATATCATGACCGCTAAACAATTGCATAAAGTTGTATCTATTTTTAACCAACAAAGACAATAGATCAAACTGGTGGATAAAATCAGCCATCTAAATTTTTTACCTATTTGGCTATTTGAAAATTGGTCACAAATCCTCATCAGTGTCTTTGCTGGAGATTGAGTGAAAGTTGAATCTGCACTGGCTGATTCTTGCATAGGTTTTGCACATGTAGGCCTTAAGTGTCACGTGGCACTATCTGAATTCAGCTAACTTGTGGAGCAATGGGAGTGGAAGTTGTTCCTGGCTTCCTGCATTAAGTAGATAGCAATAAGTTATTTTTCTTTGTTTTTTTTATTACTTGAACATGTACATAACCTAAAGGTCCTAAACTTTTGTGGTAAAGCAGAGTACTGAGAATTTATAAAATGGAAGCAAAAGAAACCTTTGGCCTTTCGAACCAATTTGCATACTCCTCTCATTCCTTGTTTTCATCTCTTGCCTACTAAATCCTTATGTTTAATTCTAAGTCTCTAAAATGACCAGGCACGAAGTTTTCTTAGAGAAGATAGTTAGTCCTTTGTTTTAAACAAATACGTTATTGTATTTGTAGAGGTCCTATGGTAGTAGTTGACAGAAGCAGCCTATAACTCATTGCATGAGGAAAAAATTGAAGTTGATCAGTAAAATTGAAAAATTCAGCTTTAGTTTTTTGTCTTCCCCTTACAAAGGGAAGCAAATAGTAGATTGACGAAGGTGAATTTCATGATATCGAAAAAATAACCCTCAACTTTCTATCAATTTTTCTTAGAAACCACCATGCGACAAAACTGAAATTTGAACAAAGAACTCCATACATACAGTATAACACCTATGTAAATGGAACCACTTGGTCTCTAGGTGTTAATCTGCGAAAAAAATGTGCTTACACCAGGACTAAATATTTGAGATGCTATTATAAGGATCTAGAAGTAACTTGCAAGTAAAATGATTGCCCTAATGCAACCTCAAGGACTCAAATTAGTTGCTTGCTAAGTCGATACTAAGCTGGAATCTGTGAATTCGAAGCAACATTGAATTTGACCCTGCAACATGGTGATGTTTGTTAAGCTATATATGATATATCGTTTATGCTAGATGTTTAGATTAAAGTTAGGTTTTTTATGTGGCTAGTCGTAGTACTCTTGTGCATACGTACACAGCCACCTGTCAACACAAATTGTATGTTTACACATTAAGTTCATGAGAAGTCCTAACCATAAGAAAAACCATATAAGTCACAATATAAACAAGCTATAGATATGTCGTATGCTTTAAAAGAGCTTCCACAAAACACATCCAACAACACACGGTATAGCAAACTAGAGCAACATGCCTAATTCACCCACCTTCAGATTGATAGGACTAAGACCTCCGTAAATTCCTTTCAGCTTCCTCTCCATGAAAGACGATGCAATCTAATTTCAGTTCCACGCCCAAGTGGTTCGTTCCATGGAATCATTTTGGAAACCTTAAACCTTTGTGCCATCAGCCTTTGATTCCCAAACATACCTCAAATTAAGATTTAGTTACAATTAACTACTCTGCATGGCAATACAACAAGTTAATAAGAAGAGGATACGGCTTCAGAGAAATTCAGACAATATGGCTAGAGTTTATCATCGTTTTTTTGCTAATGACTTCAAGAACAGCAAGAGATGGCCTTACAACAGCAGTTTATGCATGCTCTCAACCAAATTTTCAATGAGACCAAAAGATTATCAAGTCAACTGCATTTTCTATGAAAGCACACCTACAATAGGACCAAATGTAATAACTGCCACAAAAGAAAGAAGGCAACTTCATGCTGTAACTTGAAAATAATGCAGCATTAACCACAAGCAGATTTTATACCCAAGTCTTGATCAAAGGCTTCCTAAACATCTTTCTATACCTATACCCAACGAATGGATGAATCTCTAATCTAATTTAACTGTGATTTACTTCAGTCAAGGAATCCATGTATTTGTTTTTTGATTAGGCAAAAAAATTGGAATCCTTCAAAACCATTTCAATGACAAAGTACCCAAATTGAGAATTGACATGAAACCATAAGTAACTAACCTGAATTTCAAGCTTAGCATCATCACCTTCACCCAAAACCTTATCAGGCACAAACCTAAACAACAAGTGAACAAAATCTTCTAAAATTGGAAAGCAGGTGCATTATAACTATTTACAAACCATTATACAGAGGACACCATCACATATACAATAATAACAGATTAGAGCGACCAAGTCAAGAAAGGCTAAGATTGTCTGCCGAACCACTAATCAAATTTGGCTCAACTATTCGCAGCCACGTTTTTCTCCCATCAATTTCGATAAGTAGTTGTTGAAAATCATAAATAACATTGTAATTGTTTCATTATATTCGGTTACTGAAAATATATTCAACTTTGGTAACAACTATATTTCGTAATAGGTGAAAAAAATTACCCAATTTTTTCAATTTAATGTTATGTATCTTAAGTAATAGTTTCGAGTCCATGCGGGCTGTGGGAGAAAATACGTGGCTGCGAATAGCTGCGCCCAATTATTATTGCAATCAACCTTTCTTCTATCACAAAGAATGCACTTGATGAGGAAAATATTCACATCTAATAACCCCTAACTTTCTATCAATTTTTCAAATCAGCCCACGTCTCTCTCTAGCGACAAGACTGTAACCCAAAAATTTGATTCACAAAGAGTTACTCCATATATACAGTAATAATCCTAACCAAAAATTAAAACCCAAAATCAAAATCCTAACTAAAAATCAAAGTCTGTGATCAAACCCTAACCCAAAAACACTGAATCCGGAAATCAAAGTTTGTGAGCAAAAATCCGAACACAGTCCAAAAATTCGTGTTAGGATCGACACACACGCACACGATTTACGAGTATGAACAGTAAAGAATAAACACAGAGATATACGTGGTTCCCCAAAACCGGGTACGTCCACGGGAGCGAGAGCGGCTGTTCTTTATTATCACAGTATCAATTAGGGTTTACAATATAGAGTATTTATAACTACTCTATTCTAACCCTAATCAGATTTGGTCTGTATCCCAAAAATACCCTTGTACGGACCGTACCATACCGCGGGGGGCGTCGCTCCGCTCCGCTCCACTCGTTGCGCTTCGCTCCACTCGTTTCGCTCCGCTACGCTCCGGCATCTGGCCTTCTTTCTAGAACTCTATGAGCCACAGTTCTAACAATTTGAAATTTCGACATATAAACGGTTAGAATACAGTCAAAATACAGAGAGAGAGAGAGAGAGAGAGAGAGAGAGAGAACACGAAACAAAATCCATGCAAGCCGCACGACCAGATCTGGAAGAAGAAAACCCACCCCAAGGAAATCAGAATCGAGTGATCCACCCAAAAAAATTGTAACAGATCTGAACTATACGCACCTTGCTCTCGGACTTGGCTCTCAGTCTTCTGAAGACGACATTGATGAGCTGTGCCAGTGAGATTCTCAGTCGCAATGGTTACTTGACGGCAAGCGGAATCGCAAATCCTTCCTCTCTCTCTCTCTCTCTCTCTCTCTCTCTCTGTTTGCATCTGAAGCAGACGAAGGAAAGGAAGAGGGAGTGGCGTCAACGTGGCCTAATAACGTTCACCCATTCTGTCAACGCCGAAAAGACCGAATTGCCCCGCTTGTAAGGTTTGCACTGTTTGCAATTGAGGGGCAAATATGTCCGAAATTGAAATTGAAATTTGACATTCGAAAAACTGCTTCTTTTTATATAACTGTTGGAAATTGAAATTTGACATCCGAAAAACTGCTTCTTTTTATATAACTGTTGGATATATATATATATATATATATATATATATACACACACATTTATATTCTAAAATATTACAAATACTTATCAAAAGAATCTTTACACATCCCATAATTTATGGAATTAGACAATTAGGAACATGAAATCTCTCTTCCATTAATTCCAGATTAACATCTACGGAGTATAATTTATTTTGCAAAACTACAACATAGTATATTAACAGAAAATGACTTTGTGAGGATGCCTCTAAATAAGACAAGTGGCGTAACACATCTACTTTCGAAAAATAACACGGCTGTATGAGCAAAATGGAACAATGAATCCGTGTAAAAATAAAATGGGCCTCTTTATTATTGTTCATTGCTCTTTGGGATATATTCAGTATTCGGCACTGTAAATCCGAGCGATTATTCGACTATTCAACAAATGATCTAACTTTGGAAGTTTCATGCAATCGAACCGTAATGGAATTGGTGATTTGCAGGTTTAGGGTTCCACCATTTTATGAGTGTAGGTTTGCGGTTTCTCTCTCTCGAAATTTGAGGGGTAATGTGGGAATAAATGAAAACAGAACATCCCCGCTTTGGGTGCATCAACATTAGGTGAAATCGGATCAAAAAAAAAAAAACACAAACATTAGGTGAAATGACTAAAAGACCATCCATTCCCGTCAAAATATCAAACCTACACAGGAAGCCACTGCACCCAAAACCACGCAAAAACCTCCCAAAGTAGCCTCTTTTTGTCCTCTCTCAACAATGGCGAAGGGCGACGACGCATTGAGGAGAAAGAAGAACAAACTCAACAGAAAGAAGCAGAGAGCCAATGATACCACCGCGGTGTCTAATCGCATCGCCGCCATAATCGCAGCCAAAAAGCGCCGACTGACCGGCAAACGTCGAAATTGTCAGGTACTAGCGATATTGGATCGATTGGTTTCTTAAAGTTCGATTCTTTGGGAGTTTCTGTGGTTTATTTGAACTGGGTTTTAGTTTATTTCGTTAGTTATCGAGAGACGAAGCGGTTGGGAACGTTACGCCTTGTTTGGATATGCATTGTACTGGTTATCGAGTTCTTTAATTTCGACTTTTTTGGAGTTTCTGAGGTTTATTTGAACTGGGTTCTAGTTTGGGTAGATTACGCCTTGTTTGGATACGCAGTGTACTGGTTTACAAGTTCTTGAGCAGCCGAAATATATAGGACTGGTGCAATAGTTCTAGGGATCGGTTTAGGCAAGAAATATATAGTACTGGTGCAATTGTTCTTGGGATTTTGTGTTTGGTGCTTTGGGATTCAGATTTGCCATATTGGTAATGATATCATTAAGAAGTGTTCAACTTTTAGAACCCAGTTAAAAGCTGAGTAAGTCTTCAATGTACCTCTTTTTATCAATTCATCAAAAAGAAAAAAAAAATTCAAAAGTAAGACCAAGAGTGGCCATCCTGTTGATCACCCTTTTGTTTGAAAACTGTTGCTTTGGATATGTAAATATATGCTTTGTAATATTTGTCATAACATCTTCAAAGGCGTAGGCTTTTGATGTTTGGTGCTGTGGTTTAGTAGCTGTTACCCTGTGAACTAAATATTGTCGTGGAATACTGTGGTAGATGCAGTAGGGTTCAGTACTTTGGATACGTGTTGTACGGATTTCCAAGTTTGGCTGAGCTGTCAATTGTTGGAAAAATGGTATGAGAGGGATGCGAATCTGGGTTTAGTTAGTTGATGGGAGTTTTTTGTGAATGGTGTTTTCAAGAACCGGAATCAGTTTCGGCCACAGATATGTAGTATGGGTGCAATAGCTCTTGGGATTTTGCTTGTGGTGCTTTGGGATTCAGATTTTCTATATTGGTAAATATATCACTGAACAATGTTCAACTTTTAGAACACCTATTAAAAGCTTTGGAGTATTTATGGAGTTCAGGGGTGTGCACGGGACAGGACGGGTTTGTACTGTATCTGTCACTCCAACCGATTACTTCTTGTGGAGAAACAGCTCACCTGATTTCAAATGTTCTTTTCATTCAGTTTTTCGTTTTGTGTTTTTCATTACCGTGTTTGGATAATATTCCATTACATTATTCATGTATTCACTTGATATTTGTTTTTAATGATATCCTGGAACGTCTAACCTAGACTTTGATAAAATCTCCGTAGAGGTAGTAAGAACAGAATTCAAATCTTGTTTTCTGTTATTCTCTGGTCAGAAATTGGTAACACCTTGGGCTTGTTCGGTTGAAGGTTTTTGGATTTGGATTTTGGATTTGAATTTGTAATGATTAGGGTAGGGAGATAGGATAATGATTGGAGAGATATATAGATAAAAGGGAAATTTATAGAAATGGTCCTTCTAGTTTCACCAAGCCTCATTTTCATCCTTCTAGTATCAATTGCAACTCTTTTGACCTTCAAGTTTGGTTTTCGTACCAAGTTGGTCCAATTGATAACGTATGTGAGCCAGAATGGACGGCAAAAATCAGATTGAAGACATACGTTATCAATTGGACCAACTTGGTATGAACTGCGACGTCCAAACTGCTATTAATATGATTTTTTCCATTCATTTTGGCTGACAGAAGTTATCAATTGAACCAATTTGGTACGAAAACCAAACTTGAAGGTCAAAAGAGTTGCAATTGATAGTTGGAGGACGAAAATAAGACTCAGGTGAAACTAAGAGGACCATTTATATAAATTTCCCTAGATAAAAATGAAAGTAGTGGTTGGAGATAGGGGTAATGAGTGGATGTTGGAGTAGTTTTGAGTCCAAATCCTCAATCCTCAACCGAACAAGCTCCTATTGTTATACAATAAAAGAAATAAATAACATCCTCTTGCAGTATCTGCCTGAACTGGTTGTGCTGTTTCAAACTGCATGGTGTTCACATTTATATCTCATAATGTTTCTATTCTTTCTCGACAGGGAATGTGTTTTAGCCTTCCTACGCCTGAGAATCCCTTCAATGACAAGTATGAGAAAAGGGACATCAAAGGAAAGGAAACAAAGAAACCTGTGCCTTCCAAGGCTGATTGTAAGGTGGCTGTTAATGGGAATAGTGTGGCATCAAAGAAAGGAACTCTTGGTAGAAATCATGTAAGCACAGATCATCATCAACAGCAGGAAACGGTGAAAGGGAATAATTGGTGGGATGACCCGACAATGTCACTCAAATCTATAAATAACATGGGGAAGAAGAATGTTGTCATACCGGTAAAAGAGCAAGATTTTGAACAATCAGGTTGTCCATCAAAGTTTCTAGCTCAGTGTTTGAATTCAGTTCAAAATGCAATGCGACACAATGGTTTCAGTGCTGAAGAGGACAAGCCTTTGTTTATTGACAAATGGGGAGTTGAGTTTTGGAAATGCTATTCAGTTGGAAAAGATATATTGGAAACAAGCGGTGCTTGTTCTACAATAGAGCAAATTGCTTGGATAACTTCAACTGCTACTGATAGCATTGCAAGGAAGGAGAAAGAAGGTCTATCACTAGCGGGTCCGTTTCTTTTATTCCTCGTACCATCCCAAGAGAACGCCATTAAGGTTTGTAAATTTTGTTCTGGTTTTCTTAATTTTGTTCTTATTATATACAGTCATCTTTGGCTGCTGTCTTTTCATGCTATGGACAATCAATTATGGCGTAGAGTTAATGTCTTTGCTCGTGGTTCCTTTGCGTTTATCCATTGTATCATCCCAAGAGAAGGCTATTAAGATTTGTAATTTCTGGTGTTCTGGTTTTCTAATCTTTTCTTATGATGTATGGCCATATTTTTCCACAATCTTTTAATGCTATGGCAATTTTGTTTTTGCCTCTGCTTAATGTCTTTCAGTTAGGAGGAAGAGACATAATCAATTTTTTTTTAAGGTATCTCTACATAAATCTGTCTTTTGGGTTGAATGATTTGCATATCAGATAATGGAACAAGTTGCACTAATTAAGGAACAATGCAGTTTTTAGAAGGTTGACAATGTAATTTTGCGCTATCGAACTTATGTCTGCAACTATAAAATAAAAAATATATAAAAAGGGCATCCCCTCTTGCTCTTTTTTTCTTATTTGAACTCTCTGCGGTTAATGGAAGACTAATGCAAACTAGACCTTTTATGAGATTAAAAGCAGAAGGGCATAGTTTAAGGCGCTTCCAAAGTTAGAATCCCTTCTCTTGTGGTCAATTGTTTTGACCTAGGGTTGTACTGAGCCTTGTTACTGATTAGCTCTGTTTGGTGATGGATGCTTTCTAATTTTGTGTAGGTACGCACTGTGTGCAAATCTTTGAAGGGTCATGGAATACATACTGTGAGTCTGCATACTGGTACCTCCATAGATCATCAAATCCATGGGTAAGTACATAATTATAATCTTTCTCCCATTGGTCACCACGTAAGCACCTTGCCTGTCCCCCACATCACTTGGTGGTTTGTGAACAACATAATGTTTAGCTGCAATTGGCCCTTCATTTAATTCCCTTTTGTGGCTAATATAAGCTTGGTTGGTATTCCAATTTCCAGGCATAATTGTTCCAGTGTCGGAGTGTTTATGTATTAAAGTCTGCTTCGGATAGGTTCATTCTAGTAATATTAGACCCATCAAGGGTTCATGAGATGGGGTAGTGGTCAAGAGTTTGACAACCAAAAGCAGATATCTTACCTTGCAAGAAGGGTCCACACCCATGTTTTACTCGTTTGACTACAAGTCTGGAAGTCATGGTTGTTGAATTGAAATGCACATGTCTGTTCTGACTTGTTCGTGCTTCCCTAGCACATTTGTATATCAATGTTCAGGCTGTGCATGGAAGATGCATGATGCATTCTATCTAATTCTTGAAATTTTGGAATGAGTTCTCTTTTCATCTCTCCACTCTCTTCTCTCATTGAAGGCTGTATTTTCACCCACAGCCTAAAGAGTATTGAGCCAGAGTTCCTTGTATCTACACCTGAGAGACTGCTGGAGCTTGTTTCTTTGAAGGCCATTGATATCTCTGGGGTATCGTTACTGGTAAGAATTTGACACCCACCTCCTTCCCCCTTCTTTAGCACATTGGTTCCCAATACTACAAGAAAGAAATACAGATGTGTTCTCCAGATGCCAAAATGAAGAAATTTAAAGTTAATGAAACCAAGTGTTAGGTTAATGTTTAGTAGCACCCACGTGAATCCACCTCAAAAGGGCTAGCAAAGGAAGTCATAGTAAGGTTGTCCTTTGTGTTCATTGCTTTCACTTCTTGGCCAAAATCTTTTTTTTTTTGGATCCGGCTTGCCCAAAATCTTAATGTCGGACTTCGAAGTACAACTCAAACAGAGGTCATTACAATCTCCTCTTGCTTGCCCCATGGTTGAGTCCAAAAACCCTGACAAGCTCGTAGTCAACCCACGTTTAAGCAACTTTGCCCTTCATTTCCCATAATTCACCCTACCGTGTATACTGGTTTGCTTTGATACCGTAAACAACAATGACAAAAATATTCACTTGCGCTTGCAAGTTGCAATGACGTCTTTTGGTTCATTCCTCCAATTTCTATACCCAAGCAGCAGACTTCTAATATAGGAGTCAACACATGCTTGCACTTATCTAACAATTCAACAGGATCTTTCTAGTTGAGATGCTGTTGAAAGAAGTTCCTTGACTGCCTTCTGGGCATTGTTTTTCTGATATTTCTTGCCCATTGCTTTTTGGTTATGACCTTACGTTGAGTTTTCTGGAAATTGGAAATATTTTCTGGTGTTAACCTACTTTGCTTGGTGAAGGATAGTTCATCGAATAAGAATTACCCAATAAAGTGCTTTTGGTTGGTAATATTATTTTCAGTCATATACGAAAAGGGCTTTGGTTTGGTAAGTTGTTTGTTGCTTAGTAGCAGGATTCTTCTAAAATGGGTGCGCTCCCAAGACGGGAGCACGAATCGGCGCTCCCAAGATGGGAGCTTGACGGGAGCTCGCTCCCCTTGAGACGGGAACTCGCTCCCAACTAACATGGGAGCTTATTGGGTGGTTAAGGCAACTATTCTCTTATTCTTAAGGGAGGTATGCCATTGTGGAAATAAAAATATGAAAATCTTATCACTCAAGAAGTTTGGCAAATTGAAAATATCTAACTTCCTATAAGTACCCTTTAAGATCATGAAAATTCTCATAAGTAATCACTTTTCCTTCAATGGTTAAGTATTTAAAGATACTTTATATACGTATTTATATGAAATCTATATACGCTTCTTAGGCGCTCCCAACATTAGGAGCTTCTAGGTGCCTCCGCTCCCGCTCCCGCTCCCGCTCCCGCTTCGTGCTACTAAGGTTTGTTGTTATGTAAGCTTCATCGTCTCTTTCTGATCTATTTGTTTTTGGCACTTCGTAGGTTGTTGATGGACTGGAGACACTTATTAAAGGTGGTCACAGCGATGCTATTAAATCCATAAGGCAACATATATCTACCAATCCCCACACGGTGGTTTTCAGTGATTGCTCAAGTCATACATCAATACCTCTTGTGCAAAACCTTCTTTGTGGATCAATTCGCAGATTGTCATTGAATAATTCTATTAGTAGTCAAGGTGCATGCATTCTCCAATCCATACACGTTTGTGTGTCAGAAGAAGAAAAGATATCGAAGGTATCTAAGCTGTCAGTTCTAACTTTGAACTTCAACTGTTAGCTTCTTGACCTACCTTAGCAGTACTCTAAAGATCTGTAGCAAATCTGGTTGTTTCAGTTATTCTTCATGCCAAGGGCTTATCTCCATTCTCCAATGTCAAGTAATGTAATAGACCAATGATCTGTATACTGGTTGTGACTCTGGCTTTCTAATATGTTGCAAGTTATTTTTCTCCCTTTCCTTTTGAGTCTTCAGAGTGATTTTTATTTCTGTAAATTGACAATTAACTTGTGCAGGGTATTCAAGTTTTGGATCAAGCTTGTGGTGATCAACCTAATCTGCAGCTTTCTAAGGTGCTATTTGTAGTTGGGAAGGACAGCAATTTTAATCCTTTAGTTACTGCCATCGAGTCTAAGGGTTACTCTGTTGCAGTAAACTCAGCTCCTGGTTCAGAAATTAAGAACAGGTAAGATTGTGACTTATTGGCCTTACACTATCATACATTTTGAATAGGAAGCCGATTCTATTGATAAGCCATTACTCAATTAAAACCACAGCTCTTGTTTAATTAGTCTTGGCACCTGAAAGCCTAGATATTTGGTACCGGTTGCATTCACTCTTCTACATTAATATAAGCATTGAGTTTCTTCCATCCCATCCAACCTACCAAATAGCATTTGCTATACCATTCGGCCTATTTTGTTTGTACCGATTAAAGCATCAGATTAGCCTGGACTTTTTCTTTAAAAAAAAAGCATTGTATTAGAGTCATTAGACTATAGATCCAAGGGGACCACATACCCAGTGTTTGGGATTAAATGCCCTTCAGATATCATATTGTTAATCCGCTCACTATTAGTCCAATAGGATTATGAAAGCTACAAGAAAGGAAAGCTAGAGACGTTTCTCAAGTTAAGTGTATAAAAAGTATTGATTCGGTAGTGTTGGTAAAAGACGAGGCGATCAGGGATAGATGGAAATCGTATTTCGATAAGTTGTTAAACGAGAAACATGAAGGAGTTTTTGGTGGGGAGGAAGTGTATGTACCTGGCGAGAACATAGAATATGAGTTTTATCAGAGAATACAAAAGTTCAAAGTGGTTAAAGTTTTGAAAATGATGAAACCGAGTAAGGCCCTAGCACCAGATGATATCCCTATTGAAGTGTGGAAAAGTCTAGGGGACTTGGGGGTGACTTGGTTGATGAAGTTGTTCAACAAGATTATTATGACTAGGAAGATACCCGACGAATGGAAAAGGAGCATCTTAGTACCTATCTATAAGAACAAAGGGGATATTCAAAGCTGCAACAACTATAGAGGTATTAAATTGATAAGTCATACGATGAAGTTGTGGGAAAGAGTTATTGAGCATTGCTTGAGGATGGTAACTACGGTGTCAGAGAAACAGTTCGGGTTTATGCCTGGAAGATCAACCATGGAAGCTATCTACCTATTAAGGAGATCGGTAGAAAAACACAGAGCAAAGAAGAAGGATCTCCATATGGTTTTCATAGACTTAGAAAATGCTTATGATAAGGTGCCTAGAGACATCATTTGGTGGGTTCTGGAGAGAAAAGGAGTGACCAAAGGGTATATCGAGGTGATTAGAGACATATATGAAGGTGCTGTCACGACCATTAGATCACCAGTAGGGGAAACAAGTGAATTTTCAATCAACGTTGGATTGCATCAAGGGTCAGCCCTGAGCCCGTACCTCTTTGCCTTAGTTATGAATGAATTGACTAGACAATTTCAAGAAGATATTTCATGGTGTATGATGTTTGCAGATGACATTGTCCTCGTAGATGAAACAGCTAAAGGTGTTAATATGAAACTAGAAATTTGGAGGGAAGCATTAGAGTCAAAGGGTTTTCGGATAAGTAGGAGTAAAACTGAGTATATGGTGTGCAAGTTTAGTAGTACCAGTAGTGCGCATGAAGAGAGAGTCATGATTCAAGACCAGGAGATATCAAAGAGTGATCATTTTAGGTATTTAGTCTCAATTATTAGTAGAGATGAAGAGATTACTGATGATGTGACCCATAGGATCCAAGTGGGGTGGCTCAAATGGAGAAGCGCTACTGGTGTACTATGTGACAAAAGGGTATTTACAAAATTGAAAGGAAAATTCTATAGAACTGCCATAAGATCAGCGATGCTTTATGGAACAAAATGTTGGCCTATTAAAAAATAACATGTGAGCAAAATGAGTGTAGCGGAAATGAGAATGTTGAGGTGGATGTGTGATAAGACTAGACGAGACAAGATTAGAAATGAAACAGTTCGTGAGATGATAGGTATAGCACCTATAGAGGAGAAGTTGAGGGAAAACAGGCTAAGGTGGTTTGGGTATGTTTACCGTAGACCAGAAGATGCAGTAGTTAAGAGAGCGGATATGATAGCTCTAGGTAGCAATGTCACGGGGAATGGTAGACCTAAATTGACATAAGATGCTATAGTGCACAAATATATCAGTATAATAGGTGTGTGTGAACAAGTGGCCCTTAACAGAGCTCAATGGAGGAAACAGATTCATGTAGCTGACCCCAAGTGATTGGGACGCAAGGCTCGGTTTGGTTTGACAATTTAAGTTGTCTATGGTCATTGTTTCAATCTTTTCATTTCTGACAAGTATTTTAATCTTGAAATCTCTACCTTTATGCAACTACTTGAAATGGGGCAATGGAACCATCGTTATAAGTGATGGTCAGTCCTTGCCAGAGAGCCGTGGTGGTATCTCCCATGTTTTTCCATTTGGTCCAGTTATTATCTTTGCTGTTTTACCATGGTTTCTTTTTTCTAGGGACTTCCACGCTAATTTTCTTTAGGGGTTGTGAGATGAGAAGAGGGATTACCTCATAGATCATGGCTGTAGTTCAAATTTTATTTTAGTTCAATATGCTTGGTTTTCCATGTCTGATGTTCTGCTGTATTTTTTATTGGAAGTCTACTGTATTTTTCCCCCACAAGAAGACCCGAAATGGTCATTCATTCATGTCTTCAACTTTGACAGAAAAAGAAGGCCTGCAGTACTTATATCCAAGGTGGAACATATCAATACAAGTGATTTTGGGGGATTTGAACTAGTAATAATTTCAGATTTCGTGCACTCGATTGATGATTATGTCCAGATCCTTACGAGGATGGCCCGCCACACAGTCAGTGGTGCATTGCATAGCTTTTTAACAACTGAGAATGCAACACTCATCGAACAACTGATTGAAATCCTTGAAAGATGTGGGCAAGCAGTGCCTGATGCTGTAAGAAATCTTTGTCACTCTATTTCCATGGTCAAAGGATGAACTCTAAAGATGACTCCATGTTTTTTTTTCTACAACCGTTTGTCAGTTGACAAAAAGAGCAAGTGACAGAAATTTTGTGAGTTTATGTGCTGTTTACCGTTGTAAGGGAGATTTTATTTTCTACTTTTGAATCTTTGTTGTGAGAATGGCTGATCAAGTATGGTCACTGTAGTAAAATAGCTCTACAGCAGATATAAACTCAACTCCACCAGTTGCATTACTGTGTTTGCTAGATCCTACTTTTGCTGCAACAAATTTCTGGGTTTTGCTGACATTCATAGGGTTTTTCTTGTTGAACTTTTTCATGTTCATGTTGGTTGGTGGTGTTGTAAAAGATTTACTTCATAAATTTTGAAACTTCGCTTAACAAAACGACCTTAGATCTTCTGGTTATATACTCTGTCTAACGCAATCGTTATTTCAGCTTATTTTAAGTTTCCTTTAGCTTTAAAAGGAAATACTAACCCGAAAAGCTGGAATGTGAAGCCAAAACAAACCAGGGTTTTGAAGTACAGCTACTGCATTCAAGTTTTATCCTGGAAAACTCATAAACATAAAGAGAAATCAAATTGTTTCTTTTGTTAGTCCCTTGGCCCTTTTCAACTATGTTGCTTCAACCCTTTCTGCAGAGAGGAAAAAGAAAAACATTCTTTACAGCTGAACTGCTAAACTGACTTCAATTGTTCTGCTAATCGTAGGACAATGTAGTGCTTTAGCACACCAGGTATCCTTGTCCTATGCGGTAAAGGTTCCCTGTTCTATTATCTGATCAAATAAGAAAGGGTAGTGATTTTCGTGCATTTTTTTTTTCTGTTAGTTAATTTAAAATATTAAAATTTCATTTGAATATTCTTTCACACTTGTATATTGACATTGCAAGAAGATAGAAAAGGGTGTGCATTTCAAAAAAAAAAAAAAGGGTGTGGAAATTTCCTGGTAAAAGAAAACATAGACGTCATCATAGATAATCAGGGGGAAAAAAAAAACCCCATATGCTAACTCTTACAAATGAAAACCATTCTATTTGGTTCTCAACATTGAAAAGTGTTTACTTCCCCATGAAAAAAAGAGAGAGTAAATTACACTAAGTGAAAATGCGAGTTAGTTAAGGGGGGTTTAGTGTAATTTACTCAAAAAAAAAAAACAAAAAACAAAAACAAAAAGGGTTAATGATTTTCCCTTTTTTTAATAATGCATTCTATTTCTCGTCTTTGAGTGTGAAAATTACACATAATAATTTTACTAAAGAACAAGAACGAATTCATCAAAAAAAAGCAAGTGTGGTAATCATTACCCAAACAAAAAACAATCAATTCTTTCGGTTTTGGCTTGAAGTTAAAACACCAAAAACCAAACAACAATGACTGGACAAAATAACAGATGATCAATGGTAGAACCATTTTTAACATTGATATTTATTTTTTTGAACTGGAAATTGACATTGTTCAATAGGGACTTCGGGTTGGTGCCGTGTAATGAGGTGTCATGCTGCGCATCTTCGAGATGAGATCCGAACCATCGGATGTTACGATCCGACGGCTCGGAGGTGCACAGCGGGCTGCACACTCAAAGTTATGAACTTGCAATTGTGCTAAAGTTCATGCTCTGAGGTCTGAATCCCCCAATATCATTTCCCAATGCTCATCTGCATCCTCACAAAACATCAATCATCCAAGATTCAAAAATCAGAAAAACCCAATGAGCAAATCACCATCTCATTGTATCCATATGACACCTACACAGACATACTAACAAAGAACAAATCTTTTACTTCAGAGAGAGAGAGAGAGAGAGAGAGAGAGAGGATCAAAGGAGGGTAATGAGGATGAAAATGAGAAGAGCAGCAATGAAAGAATACTTGAGAGCAGCAACAATTATCGCCAAAGATATAAAGAAGAGCTGCCACAGAACTTGTGCACTGGCCCACGCAAGGAGGCCCGTCAATCCGACGGTCAAGATGTTCTCAGGGTCTGGATCAAGCACTAGATCAGTCCACCTCAGATTGAAAGTCGGCCGTCCGTTCCTCTTCACGTCCTCCTCCTTCTTGAACCCTTGTTCTTCTTCTCTCTCCTCCTTCGGATCCCTGCTCTGTCCGTTGCCATTTTCTGCTGAGATTTGGAATTTTCCGGGTTTTATAGGGTTTGTTCGAGGTTGGAATTTGAGGGTTGGAGAAGGGGGTTTGCGGGTGGGAGTGAGTGGGAGAAATGGGTTTGGGTTGGATAGTGATGGGATTGAAATTAGGGTTGATGGGAAGAAGAAGATAGGGGTTGGGAGCCCTAACATATTTTGATTATTTTCCCGGAAAATGGGATTGGAGATGGGAAAACCGGGGAAAATGGGGAAGAAAATTATGTGGCCCTTGTAATTTGAGGAAATGACTGAGACACCCCCTTGTCATGAGCTCCTGCTCAAGAGAGAGAGAGAGAGAGAGAAGAATAAAGTCTTGGTTCCCAGTTTTTAGTCTCAGTGAGCACTTTTTATATTGTCCTAAAAATATTGTCTGCATTCCGAGTAAAAGAGTTATTGTTAATGAAAGTTTTACTTTACCCTTCTACTTTTAAATCAATAGTACTAAAAAAAATAAAAAAGCAAAGATTGAATGACAAAATGAAAAAATATAGTGATTAGCCATACAATAATTATATTCCCTTATATAGCAAAAATTTCCAAAAGGAACTTAAAAAAGGGAACAGAAGGAATAGTTTCTTTTGATAATAATAAGATGAGAATAGATCAATAGAGTGTTTTTTTGGTCGTTGTGTTGCCATTGCTATATTTCTTGCATTTATAAGTGAGATGAACCTTTTCTAAACTAAATTTTCTTACAACAAATCACCATGTATACTACACGAACTCTAACTTATTAACTCCCTGCTAAACCCCACTTACGTGTAACAAAAGAGAGAAAAACTACACGAACTTTAATATATAGTGGTGTCATATTTTTCTTCATATACGTAAAATACAGACCGTGCTATTAAACCTACACCGAATTACAAAGGTGCTTTAAAAGTTCATTCTAAAGGAGATACAAAGATCCAATTTTGTGCCCCCTTCATAATTTACTGACAAAAGATGAATTTTGTGCCCCAAATGATGGCATGATCACAGATTCATACCTCGCATCCTCTTTTGTAAGCAAAATGTAGCTACTAGTGGAGAGAGAGAGCCCTGAAGAATTAAAACAGCTGCCCAGGTTTTACAACTGAACTAGCAAAACTGCTTAAAAACCAGCTCTCTAATAGGAAAAGAGTGATAGGGAGGGAAAATGTGAAAAAAAAAAAAAAAGAGAGAAGGGAAAAGGAGGAAAATAAATCGGTATGTTAATATGTACAGCAGGCCACAAGGAAAAAAGAATCAACTTCTGCACAAAAACTGGTTGAATTGTCCAACTTTTCAGATTCACCCATTTCCCAATTCCATATCTTGAAGCTTGGATTCCAGGAACCGGAACCGTTATGATTTTAAGTATCAGATGGGCTCTCCACGTGCTTGTTTCCCGAATCTTTTACGGTTCGGTTACCGTCAATCAAGATGGAGACGATCTCTCCAGCCGCTACCCCTCCTCTCTCCTGGATGGGTCCAACCCTCTGGCCAGTCGACAAACAGTGACACGAATTCGCGTTGAGGGATACAGTGTCACATTGGAATCGGACAGCCGAGCTGAACATTGGTTGCATTTGCTTCTTCTCAGGTAACTCGCGAAGTGAAATTCTACACACGGGGCATGTTGAGTGCTGCTGCAGCCATTTGTCTATGCATGTCGCGTGGAAGGAGTGGCCGCAGTAAGGAAGGACACGCAGTATGTCTTCCTTGTGATATTCAGCAAGGCAAACTGTGCATCTGACAGGGGAAAAAAAAACTGATTAAGATTTTTCGTTAGAGCACAAATAGAGCAACATTAGACAGATTAGTAATATCATTGATGAGAAAATCAGGTCCTATGTCTGTCAAAAACCGAGACTGCATACCTTGGAAATCAGATAACTATATCATACTAGACAGTGAAGACACGATTCAACAAATCATATGGCCACGGGCAGATAAGAAACATCTATACTTTTAAACTTTCAAGTTCAACTCAATTTAGAGGGCCTCTGCAAAGAATGATATACATTACTTGCCTCAAAAAAGAGAAGGAAAAAGTATGACATACATCTCCAGACGTACTCACAAGGAAGCTTCAAAAAAAGGAACCTCCCATCGAGTGCAATCAGATAGTGTCAAGAGAAGGGCTGTCCGTAGCTGGCTTGCAAAAGAGAAAAGCAACTTTTTCCAAGGACCTCAAACTTCTAAATGAAACTATTTGGAGAGAAACTTCCTACGCTAAAGAAGCAAAAAGTGAACATCTTCCAGAGGGGCAATGAGGGAATTTTTCCTAATCTTCAGCAACAGGTTCAAATATTCTGTAAAGGATGGCCAGAAGACTTCGTACACCAAGCCCTTATGCAGAAATTTTTACAAGCGAATCAAAGAAGAGTCGAGAGAAACATCATTCCTTCCAACAGGAAAAGATTCGCAGCAGAAAGAACAAAAAATATTTATGTGGATTGTGGGTCATTGTCCAGAGGCATTGGCATGTGGTGCCCCAACTCATTTCTCCACCACATATTTGTGCGGTGCCCACCACAAAGTGTTGTGTTGAGAGAGAACTGCCGCACCAAGTGACAATGCCTTGGGGCACTGAATAATCACTCATTTATATGACATGTGCATGAAAATAAGAGTGGGAAAGAGGTAAAGCCAACACTATTTACAGAATAGCTGCCCGTGAGAGTCCAAGTCTCACAGTCGTCATTGAATGAAGAATTTGTCCAAGTCAAATCATGTGGGGTATATCGAGATATTATTTGGAAGAAAGAAAATAGATCCTACACATGATAAACTGCCATAACAAAAGGTCATCACTCTATACACCAACACAACTTGTCAATATAAAACTATACACCAAAAATAAACAAATATGATATTCCATACAATATTGTACTTCTCAACTCAACGTAATTCTATAAACAATAGTTTTCAATTTTTGGCTTGGCAATTTTATTTTTCACGTTTTTTATCCCCTTGATTATTTTCTCTGTCATACCTCAAATTGACAGCGATTTCTCCAAGATTTGCAGTCATACTCTTTCTCTTGGACAATAACAACGAATTTTAAAGCGAAAAAAAATGATAAGAATTAATGAACACCTTTGATGATGATGCACTTGTAGGTAGTGACTAATGCCTATGGATCGGTGTTTGTAAGTGTATAGTATTCCAAGGAGGAATAATAAAATAACAAAATGGATAGAGATTGGTTGATGGGACGTGAAGCAGTGGATTGCATGGCTCTGAAGAGCTATTGGGTTTTGCAAAGCTAGTGCATAGCATGTGTCACTTACTTATTGGTTCCCTGTGGTAAATTCATCTGGACAATTTACAAGTTCGAGAATAGAGAACAAGTCATACGCGAATTTTTGAAGAACTTTGATAGGAACCACCAATCCGCGAACCAGCTTGCGGTTCGTCGGCCTGATTCCACGAATCGTGTGACTAAGGGTCAGACTGCCTGCATAATACCTTTCCCAGACCCTATTGTAATCGGGAGCCCAGGGCAGTGAACAAGATTTTTCTGTTTCTCTTTTTTTCTTTTTATGGGAAAATGCATGTTCAAATTGTTCATAGTTGATGACAATATACTGTCTATTTGATGTTTTTCAGAAGGTAAAGGCAAGTAAGTTAATAGTATTACACAATATTCTTGCAACAACTCGACAGAACTAGAAAACACAATATTCGATTGGCCCGGGCATGCATCCATACCAACAACATAGTGGAGACAAGGCCCATGCATGTTTTAACAGGTTCCCACAAGTCTATGTCCCTAGTCCACCATCATCAGATTCCTTAAAGACTAAGGATATCGAAGGTGAAAATTACAGAACATTTAGCTCATCCATCACATCACACCACTCTCTGCATCACCTAGTAATGACCAGGATATATTATATTGAAATGACCATCTATTGCTGTGTGCATATGAAACATCCTATTTGAAGTCATTTATGCCTTCATGAGAAAGAACAACCGGCTTCAAGGAACGAAACTGATAGTTACATCAAACACAAACCAGGTAAAGCCAGTTAAAAAGAAATATGAGAAGACAAACTTACTGAGCATCTTCTGAAGAATAAAAATATGTATCATTGTACTTCTGCATAGGAAAGTTGGCTATGACAAGAGGCTCAAGGCCATGTAAACCCCGTTCCAACTGCCAGAAAAGGAAACAATCACTTGAGTTAGACCACAAAAAATCAGCAAAAATGCTATAGATGGTAAAGGAAAGAGGACAGTTTGTCCAATGCAACAGCAAAATGTTAAGACAAACTGATGTCACATTCAGATAAAAACAGCGACAACAAACCAGTTCAATCGAAAATGAAAGACAATTTTGAAATTCTCAGTATAGCAAAAAGACTACAGTAAATGGTTTTTTCCAGGCTTTCAAATGGAACCTAAGAAAATAGACCAATAAACAGATCTCCAGAGATTTTAATCATTTTATGAGGTCAGCCTCAAAATTACTCGTGCGCCGTGACAGTCGCAACTTGCTGAATTGTGCCAAAGCCATCTTGTACCTTGACCAATCACACTATTACAACGTTTGAACCGTCTCCTAAAGATTTCAATCACGAGTATGGCTATGTGCCAAAGAATGCCTTTACCATATCTTGGGCCAGATTTTGGCAAAAGATTTCTCAAAGCATTAGGGTGCATGTTTTGTTTGAGGCAAGAGCTTATTATCTATTTCACACACTCACAAATTCAGAAAAAGACAAGTATAGTTGGAATATTTTCTTCTTATACTTTAAAATTCTAGGTTAAATGGGTATCTTTAGGGATCAAAAAAATGTAACTCATCACCCCTAGGTAACATGCACTGCACCCATGATCTCCACTTGCATAAATAACAAGGACTCTTCCACTAACCGAACCGACCTCCCACTCTTCCACTACTTCAAAATAAACACACCACTCATAACTTCACTTCCACTAGTAATACTTTACCATTAAGTAAAATGCAACTCCCAAAGTGAAAGTACAAAGTAAGACACAAAGTCTGCTTATACCAACACCATATTGGAACTCTTGCTAAAATTTTACTTTGGCAAGAAAATTGACAAGCCATTGAAAGCTGTTTAAGAGATTATGTTTGAGATACAAAATCAGGTAGAGAGGAAACCTTATATTTTTCTATCTGAAAAATAAAATCCCGTTACCAAAACTAGGAACTAAATGGAAAATTATATGAAACTACGGAAAACTATAGGAAACTAAAATGGAAACAACAAGAAAAAGGGAAGACAAAGCATAATACGACCAGGTTTAAAAGTCCAAAACTTATGTTCTCCACTAACTACTTTGCAAAATAAATGAAAATTTTCAAAGCATAACAAAAATAGAGGTTGCCAGAACAGCTAGGCCTGAAAGACACACAACATATACCAGATGCAATCACTAACCAACACTCCAATTATGCATAATTAAGAATACAAAAATCAACAAAAATTAAAAAGTTAACGGAGAAAAAAAAAAATACACCATAGGACCTATCTGGGAAACGGGATATGAGCTTCAGATTGGACTATAGATCGAAGTGACCAACTATTGGGTGTTTGGTTAATATACTTACCACCCGGATTAACATGCATCGGAATATATAATCCCATAAAGTATGGATTGTACAATGCCCTATGCCATTATCAAACCGATCAAACCACTGAATAATCAGGTGAGATTATATATCCGGTAAGATTATACATGCCTTAACCCAAAAGAGGGGCAGTGTTGGACCTCCCTGAGATCTTTGAATCTCACGAAGGGCAACCATTCCAACCTTGGGTCACTGGATGGTTTGCCCGGTTGTTACCTGGAATTATTCGAGGTGCCGTGAGGACATCCGGTCATAAAAAATTCTATATGCCTTCACTATTACTTCCTCCAAGCAAACAACCCATAAAGTAATTCAGGAAAACAGTGGTAATCAAGTAGTGATAAATCAGGACATGAAGGAGAGAGCTTACTAAAGTAAGATCAGATCTACGAGAAACCGACAAGGAGCGTCTGGAGCACTGACTAGAATGCGAGCCCAAATGAGCCTGGAGCACACGAACACGATGAACATCGTACTCACCGTAACCCAATCACCGTCATCACCAAGTTGATTCCCGTCGACATCATTTTATTGGAGTATTATTAAGGCTTCGCTCCAATTCTTTATTACTCTTCAGAGAACCTCTCTGACTGATCCAATACCCCTCGGTCGTACCTCTACTCCAAAACCAAGAAACAGATTACCATTTCCAAACGATAAATCATCGATTTCAGCGAAAAAACATCAGACCAAGGCCCAAAGCTTCACTCTCTCAACTACTCATCGTAACGGCGAGCTCCCGCTACCACCATTTCTTGCTCAATTGGCTCTGTTTTATCTCCAAGTAGGGAGAGAGAGAGAAAATCTACCAATCTGTCGCTCTTTCTCGCTCTCTCTCTCTCTCTCCTCTGTCGGCGTATATACGCAAATATATACACTGCTCTTTCTCTCTCTCTCTGTGTCTGTCTCTCTCGATCTGGGTTTTATGATGTGGGAGATTTGTTGAGTGTAGATTCTGTGAAGAGAGAGAAAGCCACGCAGAAATGGGCAAGAGCCAGAGACAAATATTCCCGAAAAGAGAGGAGAGACAGAGGGTCTTAGATTCCCCTTAGACTATGGAGGAGAGAGAGAGAGAGAGAGAGAGAGAGATTAATGAGTGATGATACAAATTAAATAGGGCAAATTTCACTGCTATCCCATAAATTAATCGAATTTTGATTCATTCATCACAGGCTTTTTCCCGAATGGTCCCTAGAGTATAGCGAAATGTTAATTTTGATCCTCATATACAAATTGCATCTATTGCATCCCAATGCTTTTTTTTTGAAATTTCCCAACATTTTAAATCTAGGTTTAAATTAGCCGCCACTTCTTTCATCTTACTTATTATCTTCTTTTACCTTTATACTATCCCAAGTCACTTATTATTGTCCATTAATTAGCCAATAAGTTTTTCTTACAAGTACAAGTTTTACGCTCCGCGCATCGCACGAGGTTACGAGACTTTTAGTTTTAGAAACAGAAATATAAAAGTAACCCACTTAAAAGTCCTCACAGAGATCATCCCAAGAAATTGTTACTTCGAGCATAAAGAATTCAAATCCTAATGGGCTTGGTTAGCTGTAATTAGTACTTTAATTTATATGTTGGATCCCTCACTTTTTTAACAGCTGAGTCCCACTTACTCTAGAGTAACCTCTTGGAGTAATACTTATCCACTTAAATAATGCAGAGGCAATTATTGTTGGATCCAATTCACCCTTTTGCTTTACAGTCATTAATCATACTTTTAATACTAATGTAGTAGTGGGAGAAGAGAATAAATTCTTTACACCGCCGGTGTAAACATTTGTTTCCTCCAAATCAATTGCATTACGACACATGTCAAAATAGTGGTCCCAATTAATAAAATATGGCGACGTGGCGCAATACAATTAATTTGGAAGAAACAAATGTTTACACCGGCGGTGTAAAGAATTTATTCTCGTGGGAGAAATATGCAAAAGGTTAAAAATCCCACTATTTCTTTCTTTGACTCTTTGAGGCTTCAGCCTTCCATCAACCTTTTACTTTATGCAAAGTGGACCAGAGCAGCGTTCTTAGGAATCATCTTCCCTTCTTGGTGGATGAGCTAGCATTCATTTTATGGGTATCACGTTCTCATTTCCAACTTTCTCTCCATTTTTGTTCACTTGGAACCAAAACTTGGAACCAAAACAACAAAGTCTCAACAAAATGAAGACTCTGTTCGTTTTGAGTTTTGAGAGAAGTTTTTAAGAGTAATAAGTGGAGAGAGACGGATAGAAAAAATAATTTATTTGGGGCCATGCGAGACCTTCAAACGAACAAGCCCAAAGATTTTGGGATTTAAACCTCTTGGAACCAAAACAACAAAGTCTCAACAAAATGAAGACCCTGTTCGTTTTGAGAGAAGTTTTTAAGAGTAATGAGTGGAGAGAGATAGATAGAAAAAATAATTTATTTGGGGCCATGCACAGAGATTTTGAAACTTTCAAACGAACAAGCCCGAAGATTTTGGAATTTAAACCTCTAACCCGCACCAATATGGTTCAGCTTTCAAGATCCATAACTTAAGAAGAAAGAAAGAGGAATTAAAGAAGTATCCTTTCAGGTACCAGGTTGCTTTCTAGATGGGTTTTTTTTGCTTAATTATTTTAAGTACAGTAGACGCGCGCGCAGACAAATCAAACAAAAAGTTTTAATACTCCAGTAGCTTACAGTCTCATTCAAGAACATGGACACATCTTCAACCATCCTCCATTTCCCTATAGTATTTTGGAGGATTATTCTCTGCTCCGGTAATCATCCCACCCCTTAAAGCTCTCCCCCATTTTAGTGGATAGGCATTAGTCCTCCAAAAATGGAAGATTGGCCACTCTATTTTCCAAGTACAAGTTCTATCCACTGGCTTGTACCCAAGCAATCATTTCGAGAATCCAGTTGGGAAGCTAGCTAGCATGCTTTCCACTCATCCTTTCCATTCGTAGACATTGGATTAATTTGGACCTACGGATGCTTACCTTCCACAAATGGGAGAGTCCACCCGGCCAAAAGTGAAAATTACGCTTGAGCAGCTGGGAATCTTTCTCATGCCCCGTGAAAAGGATGTTCAATGCAATCAACGAATGACTTTAGACTTTCTTCATGTAATATCGGCCCGAGTTTAGGGGTAAGATATTATCACCCCGAATCCTACCCGAATTCAGTTGGATTTCAGAATTTTTATCTCGACCTGTACCCGAAAATGTGATGGAAAACCCACCCCGCTCCGAATGGGGGCGGTCCGATTGCCAAGCCTAGTTAATTAGTCTAATCACATGTCTCAAAAATTGTAACTAAAATTAATAGTAACCAGTGGGCATTATCTTATAACCTTTACGTATCTAGACATTATCTTATAACCTTTACGTATCTAGATAATTTGGGATTTCACATCTATTACATAACAAAATGGAAGATTAATCTTAGATGATTTTCGAGATTTGTAAGAAGGGGAACTTAAATAAGGGTCATATCCTACATTGATACTTAAGTCCTAATCCTTGTAGGTTTGAAAACTTATGTTTTCATCCTGAAATTTAAATAATACCCATTTAGCCCTTAATAATTTTTTATACATTTTAATACAGTCGTTGGGCGGACCAAATTAAATAATGGATATTGACTTTAATATCCCTTATTTAATTTGGTCTACGTAGCGGCAATCATGACAAAATCATCCGGAATCAGGAAAAAATCATCCGAGATGTAAAACTAACTTTTTAAGCTAGTTTAAAGTTCTAAAATTCTTTACTATATAGGTGAAGAAATTCGGGATGTAAAACTAATATAAAAAAGTTAGTTTCAGATCCTAAAATTCTTTACTATATAGGTGATGCCTTGAAAGTAATAGTTCAATGATTAACTCAACTTTCTCACGAGAAGAAATTAAATAGTCATCTTGTTTCGTAAACTTATTTAGGTGTCCATCTTACTAGGTTTGAATATTTAAGTCGACATCCTAAAATTTAAATAATATCTAAAACACACTTAATCATGACAAATACAGAAATTATAGCAAAGTCATCCAAAATCATGACAAAACCATTCAGGATGTAAAACTAATATAAAAAGTTTTAACCAAATACTTTCTTCTCATAAGAAAGGGAAAATGACGACCCAGGACGTGTTTCAATAATTAATACCCCCCAAGAATATGCTGAGAACATTTGTTAATACTGAAAATGTCATTGACATGTATTAATTATCAAAACACGTCATTGGTCGTCAATTTCACCATAAGAAAGTTGAGTTAATCATTGAACTATTACTTTCAAGGCCCATATTATTTGATCCACTGGAGGCCCAATGATGGCCGGGCCCAGCCTTGTGCCCATACTCACCAATCATAAAAACAAAATTGAGACCGACGGGGGGAGGGTGGCAGGGCCGTATACAGTAGGCAAGCTGTGGGGTCAACTCACTCTTGTTTTATTATATCATAAAAATTTAAATTTTGGATAGTATATATACGACACCACCAAATACAGAGGTGTTGTTCCTCTAAGATTGTGTTTTTTAAACTTATAAGTCTGAAATTTATTTCGGTATTTTTTTTACTTTAAAGAGCTTTTGGACTTTTTTCGTTTGTTCTTATTCAAATTTCCCTCGCATTTGTTCGTTTTGCGTCAAACTTTTGGACTTTAATTTTAAATATTTAAATTTGAATCAATAATTTATAAAAGTTCAATGCAAAACGAACAAATGCAAAAAAAATTTGAATAAAGACAAACGTAAAAAGCCAAAGAAAAACCCAAAAAGCTCCTCAGAGAAACAACACCTGAGCACATACGATCCATAAACATGATAAACAATTTAACCCACAAAAACCATCACAAATATCTGAACAATAAAATAATAGGGCTGGTTTAGGCCATGTTCTTCCCAAATTATTGATTTGGTAGTTATTTTCATTTTTTTCTAGTTTTTGTTGGATTAGATTCAAGTTAAATTTTTGGAATTAATCATTCCTTCTTGACAAGAGCAGTTAAAAAGTAAGAAATTATGACAAAAAGTAAAAAAATAAAAGTTCAGGAAAGACGAAAAATGTTTAGAGCTACTATTTGTCTTCACCATCGGACTATTTGAAGTTTTTAAATTTCGATTCACATTTTTATTTTTTATTATTCAAAAATTACCCTAAAGCTGACTTCCACACAAACGCAAATTTTTCCCTTACAAATGTCTTGTTCCCTTCGCGATTCAAAAAGAATTTTTCAAAAAATTCCCCCTACTTTCCACCTTTTTCTCTCTATCTCTCTCCACTCATTACCCCTACTATTTTTCAAAAACACTTTTCAAATCTCAATCCAAACAAAGCAAAAATTACTCCATTTCTCAAACCACGCAATGTACAATTATTACATAAACACGCGAACCATTGTGTACTAAAAGGCGAGGAATGCTACACTTACAACATTTTTCTACAACATGTTTACAACATGGTGACGTGGCCATGGGGTGGGTTTTGGTGTTTTTTTTTTGGCCGGGTAAAGTGAGTGGGTCCCCTGGCCACGTCACCATGTTGTAGAAAAATGTTGTAAGTGTAGCATTTCTCCTAAAAGGCAGTACTGCATTGCATCTGTCACGTGATCGGAAGGGGGGGAGGAAAAGTCCCATTGCTTCGACTTCCGGCCAGTGTTTTAGTGTGAATATTGAATTGGGCCCGGAGTGGCCCATGGATTTAGTTATACAGCATCACCTCTGTGACCGCTTTAAAATTAGGCTTACGGTTGCGATGTCGAATGTCATAAAAGACTTAATTGAAACCATATCTAACACCAATTTGTTTTAGGAGAGATGGTGGAAAAATGGTCTCACAAGTGGTATCAAAGTCAGGAAGCCATGAGTTCGAGTCGCGGGAGTATCATCATGACAGAGTGCCCTTTTTTTTTTTTAACATATTCACTACATTTCATAACAAAGCTTCGGCAATACAGATTCTATCAAAAAATACAAGAACGAACCAAAACTACCTAGATTTCAACACATGCACTCCCTACAGAAGCAAGACCGACGAAATCGCCAGATAAAAACCAATCTAGTGTGCCAAAAATCAGCTTAATCAGATATTACTAAGTGTCTGATCCGAATACATATAACTTGAAAATAATGGGTTTCATTAGGTTTAATCTAGTATTTCGAATCCATTCGTTTCAAGATAAATGTGTTTAGATCAAACATTTTATGATGTCCAATTAAGTTGATTTTTTGCGTACTTGATATATTCGATTAGCTATAGAACATTAGAATAACAAAGTACTGACTTTCCTTGTCTGTTTATTGCTCTCTCTCTCTCGATCTTAAATCTGGGTTTTATGATGTGGGAGATTTGTAGAGCATACTAGATTCTGTAAAGAGAGAGAAAGACACGCAGGCAATTGGCAAGAGCCAGAGACAAATATTCCAGAAAGAAAGGAGAGAGACAGGGATCTTAGATTATGGAGAGAGAGCAAGAGCCAGAGACAAATATTCCAGAAAGAAAGGAGAGAGACAGGAGTCTTAGATTATGGAGAGAGAGAGAGAGAGAGGGAGAGAGAGAGAGAGAGAGAGATTAGTGAGTGATGATACAAATTAAAACAGAAAGGGCTAATTTCACTGCTATACGATAAATTAATCGAATTTTGATTCATTCATCCCAGGCTTTTTCCCCGAATGGTCCCTAAAGTATAGGGAAATGTTAATTTGTTTCTCAATATACAAATCGCGTCTATTGCATTTCAACGGTTTAAAATCTACGTTTGAATTAATTAGCCGACACTGCTTTCATCTTACTTATTTTTCTTCTTTTACCTTTATACTATTCCAAGTCACTTATTTATTGTCCATTAATTAGCCAATAACTCTTTCCTTCACAAGTATATTTTTTTACGCTTCGTACATCGCACGAGGTTACGAGACTTCTAATTTTAGAAACAAAAGTAACTCACTTAAAAGTAGTCACAGAGATCATCCCAAGAAATTGTTACTTCGAGCGTAAAGAATTCAAATCCTAATGGTCTTGATTAGCTGTAATTAGTACTTTAATTTGTGTGTTGGATCCCTCGCTCTTTTACAAGTTGAGTCCCACTTACTTTAGAGTAACCTCTTAGAGTAATATAATAAACTTTATCCACTTAAATAATGCAGAGGCAATTATTGTTGGATCCAATTCACTCTTTTGCTTTACAGTCATTAATCATATTTTTTAATACTAATGTAGCAGTGGGAGAAATATGCAAAGGTTAGAAATCCCACTATTTCTTTCTTTGACTCTTTGAGCCTTCCATCAACCTATTACTTTATGCAAAGTGAACCAGAGCAGTGTTCTTAGGAATCATCTTCCCTTCTTGGTGGATGAGCATTCCTTTTATATGGGTATCACGTTCTCATTTCCAACTTTCTCTTCTTTATTTTTGTTCACTTGGAATCAAAACACAAAAGGTCTCAAAAAATGAAGACCCTGGTCGTTTTGAGTTTTGAGAGAAGTTTTTAAGAGTAATGAGTGGAGAAAGATAGATAGAGAAAATTTATTAGGACCGTACGAAGAGATTTTAAGACCTCCAAACGAACAAGCCCGAAGATTTTGGGATTTAAACCTCTAACCCACACCAATATGTTCAACTTTCAAGATTCATAACTTAAGAAGAAAGATGAATTAAAGGGCAAATTTTCATAGTCATCTCTCTAGTTTTACGATTGTCTCAATTTCGTCCCTCCAGTTTCAATTGCAATCAAATAAACCCTGTAGTTTGTTTTATGTTCTAAATTGGTAAAATCGTTAACACCGTTAATGAAACTAACGGAAAAAATTGGTTTTAGTTTCAGGGCTCTCTTAGGATGCCATTGAAAGGCCTTAGAGCTAAAAATCTATTATGATCATTTAAGATAAAATGATAAAAAAATAAAATTTTGACATCGGTTCAAACAGATTGAAAATTAAAACACTTAAATTTTTAACTATATTTTCTAATATATAAACGGTGTAAAAATCCATTATGACCATTTAAGATAAATGATAAAAAAAAAAGATTTTTGCACCGGTTCAAACGGATTGAAAATTGGAAAGAAGATGATTTTATGGAAAGATGATGAAAATTGGAAGGAGGATGATTTTAAGATAAAATGCAAGCGCTTGCCAATTTTTATGGAAGGAGGATGATTTATGTGCTTCAATTTTCTCAGGAGGCGCTCCTCTCTTTGTCTCCATTAGGCAAAGTTACTAAATTACCCCCATCTCCAGGCACGGCCAGCCCCAGAACGGCATCATTTTAGACTGTTTTTATATTAAAAAATATGATTACAAAATTAAGTGCTCGAATTATCAATCCGGTTGAATCGGTGCGAAAATCTTATTTTTTTGATCATTTTATCCTAGATAGTCATAATGAATTTTTGGCTCAAAGGCCTTTCAACGAGCACACTAAGGTTTTTTAATTAGTTTTAGAACTCTCTTAGAGTGCTCATTGAAAGGCCTTAGAGCCAAAAATCTATTATGATCATTTAAGATAAAATGATCAGAAAAATAAGATTTTGGCACCTGTTCAAACGGATTGAAAATTGAAATACTTATTTTTTTACACCGTTTATATATTAAAAAATATACTTAAAAAATTAATTGTTAAAAATTTTCAATCTGTTTTGAACCGATGTTAAGATGTTATTTTTAGAGAATTATCCTTTCGGGTACCAGGTTGCTTTCTAGATGGGTTTTTTCTTATTTTAAGTATAGTAGACGCACGCGTAGACAAATAAAACAAAAAGTTTTAATGGAGTAGCTTACAGTCTCATTCAAAAACATGGACACATCTTCAACTAGGGATGGCAATGAGGACAGGTCGGGGACGAGGGTACTACCTCCACCCCTACCCATTACCCCCTTCCCGATCCCCATCCCCATCCCCGACCCGATCCCCAATGGGGATTTATTTTTTTCCTCCATCCCCGACCCAAACGGGGATTCAAAACGGGGATTTGGGAATTCGGAATTCGGGTACCTATATTTCACAATATTAGCACCTAACAGCATATACTAGCATGTGAAAGCCGAAAGGACTTGGATTATTTTGTATTTTTTTTCCAAGGAAAATGGCTAAGGAAACAGTACTAGTAACGATTGTCGGTTGGCCAGGAAGTTAGAAGCCAATAAAGCTCCACAAACAGAATTAGAAAAGCCAACAAAATAAAAAAAGTAAGGTATCAAGAACGGCCATATTTATCACTGAAAAGTTTCAGCAGAATTCTGGAACACACATTGGCATGCACCTGTATTTGCGGCACATAATAGCACCTCCATTTCCTACACTTGTATTTCACAATTTCAGCATATATTACCAATTTTCAGCACATAACAGCACCTGTTATTCACTGTTTCAGCAAGTACTACTGAAGGGTTATATATAATATAGTATATATTTATTTATATATATATATATATATAAATATATATATATTTGAGGGATTCGGGGACGGGGAGGGGCGGGTAACGAACGGAGAACGGAGACGGGTAGGGTTCGGGGCGGGGACAGACCTATCCCCGCCTCCTACCCAATTCCCGAATTTTTTTAAAAAAATTTCCCATACCCTACTCAATCCCCAAATGAATCCCTAAAATTCAGGGATTTTTGGGGCAGGGAATGGGGCGGGTTCGAACGGATCGGCCGAGATTGTCATCCCTATCTTCAACCATTTCCCTATATTTTGGAGGATTATTCTCTGCTCCGGTAATCACCCCACCCCTTTAAGCTCTCCCCCGTTTTAGGGGATAGGCATTGGTCCTCCAAAAATACCAGTAGAAGATTGGCCATTCTATTTACAAGATTTTCCAAGTACAAGTTCTATCCACTCGCTAGTCCGCTTGTACCAAGCAATCATTTCGAGAATCTAAGCAAAAGAAAATCAAGCAATCATTTCGACAAGAATCTACTCTAGTTGGGAAGCTAGCATACTTTCCACTCATCCTTTCCATTCGTAGACATTGGGCCTACGGATTGGATGCTTAATTACCTTCCTCAAATGGGAGAGTACAACCCGAAAGTGAAAATTTCGCTTGAGCAGAGATGGGAATCTTTCTCATGCCCCGTGAAAAGAATGTTCAGCGTAATCAAACAATGACTTTAGACTCTCTTCACGTAATGTCGGGGCGGGTTTACAGGCGGGGTATTGTCATCCCGAATCTTACAAGGATCCGGTTAAGTTTTAAAATTTTTTACGTATCCCGACCCTATACCCGAAATTATGGGTGCAAAACCCGCCCCGTTCAGGGCGGGACAAATTCGAGACGGGAAGAATCCGATTGCCAAACCTAGTTAGTCAAATCACGTAGTTCAAAAGTTATAACCAAGATTAACAGCGACTAGTGGGCATTAACTTATAACCTATACATATCTCGACAATGTGGGATTTCACATCTACTGCATAACAAAATTGAAGATTAATCTTGGATGATTTTCGAGATTTGTAAGAAGGTTGAGCTCCATTGTGATATAATCATTGAACTATTACTTTCAAGGCCCTTATTACTCCTATTTGATCCAATGGAGGCCCAATGAGGGCCGGGCTCAGCCTTGTGCCCATACTGGGACACCACCAAATAATGAAGTGTTGTTCGTCTGAGTCTGCGTTCTTGTAAATTTATAAGTTTAAAATTTATTTTGGTATTTTTTACTTTAAAAGGCTTTTGGACTTTTTCCATTTGTCCTTATTCAAAATTTTCTTGCATTTGTTCGTTTTGCGTTGAACTTTTGTAAATTATTGATTCGTCTCGACGAAAAGAATTGAAAAAGTAAAATTTGTAAAATTTACCATAATATTTTTTCAAATATTCAAAATTAAAGAGCAAAATTTTGACACAAAACGAACAAACACGATAAAATTTTGAATATTAGGACAACGGAAAAAGCCAAAAAACCAAAAAAGATCCTTACAGAAATAACACCTGAGTACATACGATCCATAAACATGATAAACAATTTAATGCACAAAAACCATCACAAATCATTTGAACAATAAAACAATAGGGCTGGTTTAGGCCATGTTCTTCCTAAATTATTGATTTGGTAGTTATTTTCATTTTTTTCCTTCTTGTTTTTGTTAGATTCAAGTTAAATTTTTGGGATTGATCATTCTTTCTCGACGAGAGGAGTTAAAAAGTAAAAAATTATGAAAAAAAGTAAAAGTTTAGTAAAGACGAAAAAAGTTTAGAGCTATTTGTCTTCACTATCGTCCTATTTGAACTTTTCAAATTTCGATTCACATTTTTTTACCTTTTTTTTTTATTCTTCTTAGAGAGACGAATGATTAATCCACATTAATGACAAAAAACTGAACAAAAAAACAATAACAGAAATACTAGAGCATTAATTTAGAAAGAACAATCTTTAGGTGTCGGTAACTCTGAAGCTACTTCCAAACAAACGCATTTTTTCCTCTTAGAAAATCTATATAATAAGGGAGGTCTGGATTTGAATCCAAAAGACAACCAACGCTCAGATTTGTCTCTTATATAAATCTCCACCCTCCCTTCAACAATGGCAGACCCGTAAATACCTCTCATCTTTATGACCACGTTTCCCTAGCAAAAATCCTCCCAAATCTTGATGAAGACCACGTTTCCCGTTCAAAATTCTGGGAACCCTAGCCGCACCATCTCACTCTCCCTCTGCCTCCCTCATCAGTCCCCCTCTCTCTCTCGCGACTCTCTCTTCAACCGACCCACCGCATCACTCTCTCCCATCCCTCTGTCGACTCCCTCTCTCTCCGTCCGACCAAACCCTAAGTCCCTGTGGGACCACTCGGAATCGACGGCGGACAATCAGTTCCACTTCAATCACGATTAGTAGGACATTCTGGCGGCGAAGCTTCGGCAACACCAGATCAGCGCCGGCGGAGAGAGTTCTCCGGCGGCGGAGATAGCGGCCAAGTCGTCGTTGCTTCAACAGAAGTTGTTGTTTCAGCCCAGAGGTGTTGCCATGGGGATTACCAATGATTCGAATCAAAGTGTTTGTACCAAACGGAGCAAGTACTACATTTTTTTCTCTCATCATCATTTATGGAGTTCAAATCAACACCAATAACAATAACTCCGTAAAAGGATGAGAGGTACATGTATCTATATATATTTAATGCCATCACGCACTTTCTTCTTTTTGTGATAGGTTCTCTAGAACAGGTTAACGAAAATCTCGATTCCATGTAAATCTGTCGGTTTCGTTATTTTGAGTGACTTCGATTTATGTATTTCGTGAATTGGCTTACGTATAGACTGATAAATTAGGCCTTGAATTGTTATTTCTGTTTTCTCGATGAAGGTGTTTAGTTCGAGGATAGGAACCGTAATAGGTAGTGAGGGAAATTAACCATTGATTCGCCCGCCCCTTGAGCTTCAAACTTGAAAACTCTATGTGAAGGGAGTCTCGGTTCAATCACACAGATTAATGGTAAGTAAAAAGAAAGAAAGAAGTACATGGCTGTGTCAAGGAATGGAAATTTAGTGGAATTACTTCGTTGGAGTTTTGGAAAAATCGTAAATGGAGTAATTCGAACCATTGTTTTTTGTTTTTTGTTTTTTTTTAGGAGTCAATGTTTGAAGTCGCTGTCCAACTAGGTAATTTACTTCAGATATATGTTTTAGTTGTTTTTCGTTTGTGTATCTAATAGTACAAGCCCCAAACTAGAGGGTATTCAATTTGGATTCACTACACTGCTCAAAGATATTCAAGTAATGATTTATTGCATGTGACATGTTGAAAGACTTGAAATAATGTTTTAGTTATCCCAATTGTCATTTTCATAGTTATCCCTTTTATGTGAGTAGCATCTGATACTGCCATATTTTGCAACATGTACAGGTTTGGACATCTTTTTTTTTTGTTTTGTTTTTTGTTTTTTTTTTTTGGGGGGGGGGGGGGGGGGGGGGGGGGGGGGGGGGGGGGGGGGTTTGGTTGTGGGTTGTTTGAAAATGGGAGGAAGAAAAGCCCTTGAGTCAGGTGAGCAAATCCAGATTGTTTTGGTTCCTTTTGAAATAAATCAACTTTATGGTTGTTTCATTCAATCATTTGGTCTTACACAATTTATGAAATTATACAGTGTTATCAAGAGGTTCCAAATTCTTGATTTTTTTTTTGTTTAATCCTTGAAACTTGGTCATAGACATTGGATGCCTTTATATTTTCTTTAATTTCTGTATGCGATTACCTCAAACTGGTGTCTCAGTTTGAATGCGATGACCTGTTGTTCATTATCTTTCCTTTTCTTTTACAATTCATTTTACATGAACTGTTCTGGTGCCACAACGTAATGGTGCTAAGCAGCCATAAAGATGCAACAAAGGGCCAGTTGTTCATGAACAAAAAGAATTAGGAGTCAATGTTTGAAGTCGCTGTCCAACTAGGTAATTAACTTCAGATATATGTTTTAGTTGTTTTTCGTTTGTGTATCTAATAGTACAAGCCCCAAACTAGAGGGTATTCAATTTGGATTCACTACACTGCTCAAAGATATTCAAGTAATGATTTATTGCATGTGACATGTTGAAAGACTTGAAATAATGTTTTAGTTATCCCAATTGTCATTTTCATAGTAATTTTTTGAATTGTGTAATTCTATTTTCCATACTCTCTATTCAGTTGTGGTAGTGACTAATTATTGAGTTGTGAGTTGAAGAATTGAGATTTCAGTTTATTTTGTAACCTAAGCAAATTGGTAGGAAGAGTTAACATGTCAACAGGTATTTTGGTGATATTTTTTCAAAGTTAACAATTTGAACTATTTAAGCTTTAACGCAAACATAATTAATAAGTATGCATCGAATGAGTCTGTTAACATGTATGGTAGGAGCTAGCTGGTTTGAAGAATGTTAGATGAAGTTGGGATGGGCAAATTTCATGTGTTAGTGAGATTCTTGAGGCATAATTTTTCAATACCCTCTCTATTCAACAGATGTAACTTTACATTAGTCAAATTTTGGTTAAGCACTATCCAGTACGTTTGGCATATGTTATGACTATTAACAAAGCACAAGGACAATCTGTTAAATTTGTTGGGGTCGATTTGCGTACACCTGTGTTTAGTCAACATGTCCTCCCTTTGCTCATTGTTTGACCAATAGTTTTAGTTGTCTTCAAAATGTGTTGCGCCGTGCCTTCAGGCACGGGCATTCGCTAGTTACTACTATTCTCAAACCACGCAATGTACAATTATATATTACATAAACACGTGAACCATGGCGCCCCGTTCAGCTAATTGACTTTTTTTTTTTTTTTATTCAAATTTTTTTCGTATTTGTTAGTTTTTTGTCATTTTTTTTTGGAGATTATTGCATCGTCATAACAAAAAGAATCTAAAAAGTAAAAAATTACTATCGAAACCTAATTTTTTTGAATAAAGACAAAAATAAAGCCAATAAGCCAATTTTTTTGTCTTTATTCAAAAAAAATTAGATTTTGATCATAATTTTTAACTTTTTAGATTCCTTTTATCATGACGATGCAATAATTCCCAAAAAATTGACGAAAAACTGATAAATGCGAAATTTTTTTGAATTAAAAAAAAAAAAAGCTAGTTAGCTTATTTAGCCGAACGGGGTTGCAGCATTCGCATCTGTCAGAACTCAAAGAGTGTTTCGGACATAATGAAATACATGATCGAAACACTTTATTTTGAAAAGGATAAATCATGAAACACCGGATCAAATTTATTGGGACTCATTATTTTCAAGTTATATCTGTTCTAGTTATTTGACACTTTATTGGGATCAAATTTATTGGGACCCATTATTGAAAAGGATAATATTCGATCAAACTGATTTTTGGCACACTAGCTTATTCTACTTGACGAGCTCTATAAATTACAATCAATAGGAGTGAGACCGGAGTAGGTCTCACTCGGTGGGATCCGGAGGTGCTGTAGTGCACCCCCGTGTATTGCACGTGTAGGACAGCATACAGACATAGATCTCATCAATCAACGGTCCACATTAAAAATCAATTATGACCGATAATAAATGATTCTTATCCGTCATAATTAAAAATCATATCCTAATCATTCACTGTTAAGATAGTCTGTGTGTGCCCTACAAGGACAATGCTACTCACACAACGATTCAAACACAACAACTTATACAATCTCTCACATATATGTGAGGCCCACACATAGTAGTGTATGTGGAGCCCATATATATATGAGAGGTTGTATAAGTTGTTGTGTAAGTATCATTTTTGGCCCTACAAAGTGTCTTGCAGGACCTTGCACTGTAGAATTCCCCAATCCCACTCGCCGGACAGCACACTGAGACACAGCACGCCCCCTATTGCCATTTGTCAATCCATCCTTGGTTTAATCCGCAAAGTTCACCATGGTGGTCGTCTCAACGTATTGATTTTAGGCCCCGTTCCAGAAACTTTCTTAAAAAATAAGCAGCTTATTTCACGTTTTCAAACTCAAAAATAATGTAAATGAAAAATAATTTTTTAATTTTTTTTTGCACCGTATAAAAGATCTTGATGGGATCTATCAAACAAGATCTATATTGGTAGGAAAATTATTTCCGTAAACACATTATTTTTGAGTTTGAAATTGCCTTCTTAAAAAATAAGGACTTAAATCGAGTTGCGGAACGGAGCCTTAGGGAAATGATACCCCCTCCGCAGTTGACCCACTGAACCACCCACCGCACGCACATCGGGCCCACTTCGGCCACCGGACGGCCGATCTAAATCGTTCAAAAATTTTAAAAAAAAACCCGAGTGGACCCACAAGAGAATCAATGGCATTCAACGTGTGTAGGTGCCAAATCTCATTTACGTTATTTTTGAGTTTGAAAATGTGAAATAAACTGCTTATTTGGATTTTGTAGAACAAACCTTCTTATTTTTCATTGAGAAGTAGCAAAATAAGTACTTATTTTTTAAGAAGGTTTCTGGAACGGAGCCTAAAAAAAAAAACCGATTGGATCCACGTGAGAATCAATGGCATCCAACCTGTGTAGGTACTCGATCCGAACTTCCAAAAATCAGAATTACATCTGCATTTCATCTACCTAACTGCCAGCTGGAGTTTGACCTGACCTGGACTAGTTGTTGGTGCCGAATCTAATTTCTATTGTATTGAGCTGTGCTGGAAGAGCGTTGACAACTACTGCTTGACAGAAATCACTCACAAAATGTTGGCTATGTTCGTTTTGATACTTAACTTAGTTTTAACTTAGTTTTGTAATCATTACCCTATATCTTTCTTTAATTATTACCCTATTTATTCAATTATTACTTTCATTTTTCTCTCTATCTCTCTCTACTCATTACCTATTTCTCCAATCAGTACTCTATTTCCCTCTCCACCCACTACCAAAACTAAAATACTCCAAACTCTCAAACGAACAAAGCCGTTATTTTTTTCATTATAAAATTAGTGGTGTCACTTTGTGAACAACCTCAAGTCCCTATAGAGTTTTGCAATCTGCAATCGCCAATGAACAACGAGAGCAGATCGAGAGCGAGAGCGAGAGACAATGGTAGTGTTTGGTTGGGAGTTTAGTTTAGTTTAGTTTTGATAGCGGAAAAGATATACGTACCGATCAAAAATATACCGAAATCGTACCGACGGCGTCGCCGGCCGTCCTCCGGCCACCGGACGGCCGATCCGAGCCGTCCAAAAATTCTAAAAAAAAAAACCGAAGGGGTCCACGCGGGAATTAAGGGCATCCGATGTGTGTAAAGTGCTTGATCTACACACCCTTTTTTTCGTGTATATACACATATGTGTATATACACGAAAAAAAGGGTGTGTAGATCAAGTACCTTACACACATCGGATGCCCTTGATTCTCGCGTGGACCCCCTCAGTTTTTTTTTTTAGAATTTTTGGACGGCTCGGATCGGCCGTCCGGTGGCCGGAGGACGGCCAGCGACGCCGTCGGTACGATTTCGGTATATTTTTGGTCGGTACGTATAGCAATACTCTTTTGATAGTGGGTGGAGAGAGAAATAGGGTAATGATTGAATATAGGGGTAATGATTGGAGAGAGATAGAGAGAGATAAGAAAGTAATAATTGAAAAAATAGGGTAATGATTGGAAAAAGATGTAGAGTAATGATTAGAAACAAAATGAAAACTAAAACTAAAATGGCATCCGAACAAAGCCAAAATGGATTCAAAAGAGAGCTGTACCAAAGTTCTAATGCTACCATGGTTAGCCCATGGCCACATAACTCCCTTCCTAGAGCTAGCCAAGAAACTCTCTACCAAAAACTTCCACATCTACCTATGCTCCACACCCATCATTCTCACTTCTATCCACAACAGAATCACCGAAACCCAATCTCTCTCCATTGAACTTGTACCACTCCACCTCCCGCCGACGTCGCCGGAGCTCCCTCCCCACCGCCACACCACCAACGGCCTCCCGCCACATCTCATCCCCGCCTTAAAAAGGGCCTTCGACTCGGCCAGCCCTCGTTTCTCCGAAGTTGTACAAACACTGAGCCCGGATTTGGTCATCTACGACTTTCTGCAGCCGTGGGCTGCAACGATCGCCTCAGAGTGTAAAATTCCGGCGGTGTTGTACTTTATCGCAGGAGCAGCGCTGGTTTCTTTGGGCCTCCACTTGCACTCGAGACCCGGCGTTGAATTGCCATTCCCGGAGTATCGGCATATTCTCAAGTGGGTCGTTACTCGTTAGTTCGTCTTTAACATATACTCCCTCCGTTCCTAATTCATAGTCCATCTTTCCTTTTTTAGGTGTTCCAAAATAAGTGTCCACTTCCAAAAGTAGACACAAAAAAGGATCCAACTTTCCATTTTTACCCCTTTAAACTATAATTGTTGATTATGCTTTTCTTTTATTGTTCATTCACTTTTTGAATTTTGAATTCCTTTTACCTGCCATCTTGTACGTATACTACTACTTGGAAATAATAGGGAGCTAAGCTTGCCGCCAAAATTTTCGGGATTTGCGAATTTTTTTTACTGTACTATGAACCAAAGTTATTCTATGAAGGGTATTCTATGAAGGGTAAAATTGTAAAGGCAAAATTTTGTACATGTAATAATTATGCTTCCTTAAAATGTTGGATTCCCCAAGCGGGACTCACAAATTGGAACGGAGGGAGTAGTAGTTAGGTCCCGTTCCAAAACATCTTCTTAAAAAATACTCATTCCGTTCCAAATTGACGGTCCACCATAAAAAGTCGTGCCATTTTTCAAATAAAAAAATCAACTACTTCAGTGTATAATTTTTTTGCACCAAATTAAAGTACTAATCGAGATCTTTAATACGGTGTAAAAAAATTTGAAAAATAATGCACCGAAAGAGTTGATTTTTTAATTTGAAAAATGGTAAGAGAGAGGTAGTGGGACTCTCAATATGGAACGGAGTGAGTAAGTATTTATTTTACATTTTCAAACTCATAAATAATGTAAATGAAAAATAATTTTTCAATTTTTTTTTTGCACCGTATTAAAAATCTAAGGCTCCGTTCCGAAACTAAAAATAAGTACTTATTTTTTAAAAAGACAATTTCAAACTCAAAAATCATATGTTTACACAAATAATTTTCCTAACAATATGGATCTTGTTTGATAGATCTTATCGAGATCTTTTATACGGTGAAAAAAAATAAATAAATAATTTTATTTACATTATTTTTAAGTTTGAAAATGTGAAATAAGTACTTATTTTTTAAAGAATGTGTTCTGAAACGGGGCCTTATAACTTACTCCCTCTCTCTCTCTCTCTCTCTCTCTCTCTCTCTGCGTCCCATGATGTCCAAAATCATTATTCACACTTTTTAAAAAAATTATCTACATTTTTCTATGTATAATGTGTTCTATATACATATATGGATTTTGTTTGATAAATAACACTTAATTTTATTTTTCTGCGATTTGAGTTTCTATTGTGCATTTTCTTTAATAAATTCGTATCGTAATCCTCAACAGGGGTTTCCCTAAAGCACAGGCGCCAGAGGAGGAGGCCCGTACAAATGATGGCACAGATGACAAGACACGTCTCCTAGAAAGCCTGGAAAAATCATGTAAAATGATTTTGTTCAATACTTTCAGAGAATTTGAGGGTAAATACCTTGATTATTTATCAATTCTAACTAAGAAAACGGGAGTTCCAGTTGGTCCACTAGTTCAAGAAATTGATGAAAAGAACAACGATTCGGAGATAATGCAATGGCTCGGCACCAAAGATGAGCTCTCAACCGTGTTTGTGTCATTTGGAAGTGAGAGTTTTCCGTCAAAGGAGGAGAGGGATGAAATAGCTCATGGGTTGGAGATTAGCGGTGTTAATTTCATATGGATCGTCAGGTTTCCAGCCCCGCCGGGAGAGAGTACTATTGAGGTTGAAGAGGCACTGCCCGTGGGATTTCTCGAAAGGTATAATAACTACGCAAATACAATTATCACTGTCACAACATTCCATTTGTTAAATATCAGTACGAATTGATCAACTTTTATTAGTATATGCAATATAACAAATTAATGCATAAAAAACGCAAAGAAACTTGTGCAGATAGATCCGAGGGGGCCCCGCTCCAGTCTCGCTCCAATGATCGGAAACGTTCACTTCGTAGAGCTCATCGAGTTGAACAAATATGTTATAAAATCAGCTCGATCGGATATCATTAAGTGCCTAATCGAAACCTTTTTGTCTTGAAAAGAATGGATCCGAAACACTGGATCAAATTTACTAGAATCCATTATTGACAAGTTATATGTGTTCCGATCAGGCACTTAAAGATATCTGACTAAACTGATTTTTTGCACACTTGTTCAACTCGACAAGTTTTACGAAGTGAACGTTTTTTATCATCGGACCAAGACCGGAGTAGAACCCCCTTGACCGGAACAGCAGTCCCCCCAAGTCCCTCAGGTTCAGACTTTTCGATGGTCCTCATTACACCAGGTTGATGGACTACGTACTGAAATTTTTTGACTATTGTCTTTGCCTTCTTTCTGGTCAGATTTTTGATTATCAAAATTAATCTTTGTAGTATTATTATTATTACCCATTATTCTTTTAAGTATATATATTTTTTGTCTAAGATATTTCATTTGCTTGCTCGCAGGATAGGAGAGAGAGGAATGATTGTGGAGGGTTGGGCTCCACAGGCCCAAATCTTGGCACATCCAAGCACCGGGGGATTTGTAAGTCATTGCGGTTGGAATTCTATATTGGAGAGTTTGAAACTCGGGGTTCCAATTGTAGCCGTGCCCGTGCACCACGACCAGCCCATCAATGCGAAAGTGGTGGAGGCGGTTGGGTTTGGTGTGGAGGTCAAGAGAGATGAGAATAAAAGACTGGATAGAGAAAACATAGCACAAGTTATAAAGAAAGTGGTGGTGGATGAAGAGGGGGTGGATGTAAGAAGTAAAGCAAGAGAATTTAGTGAGATTATAAGAAAGAAAGGAGATGAAGAAATAAATGGATTGGTAAAAGAGTTGGCTCAACTTTCCACCAAGGGCAAATGAGGGAAAAACAAAAAATTGAAATTGCAACTTAGGAGTCATTCGGCTAAATAAGCCACTTGGCTTATTTTTTTATTTTTATTCAAATTTTTTTTGTATTTATTAATTTTTTGTCAATGTTTTGGGGATTATTGTTTCTTCATGACAAGAGGAATTTAACAAGTAAAAAAACATTATTGAAATCTATTTTTTTGAATAAAGACAAAAAATTGGCTTATTGGCTTATTTTTGTCTTTATTCAAAAAAATTATGTTTCAATCGTAATTTTTTACTTTTTAGATTCCTCTCGTCCTGACGAAACAATAATTCCAAAAAAATTGACGAAAAACTAACAAATGTGAAAAAAATTGAATAAGGACAAAAAAATAAGCTAAGTGACTTATTTAGCCACTTGAAGGTTCTTTGCAAGTAGTTAAGATCCAATTGTATAACAACCCTGATTTTTGGTAAATAAAAATTTCATTAAATATTTAAATTTTATTTTAATTACTTCGATTGCTTTTAATATTTCCTTTTAAATTCTTATAATTTGTCGTAACTACATTTTACCCCATTGAAATTCGTTTCTTGACTAGATGCTCTATTTGGCTAGTATAGTTCACTTCTAACCGACTAGTTGGAGGAACCAAATTACCAATTCATCTAGTTACATTTCCCTAACCCTAGATGGACTTTTTTGACCATCCATGAGCCTTATGAACCTTTCCAACCCTAGATAGAAAATTATTTATTTATTTTCTTTTATTATTTTAGTTTTCTTCTTTGTCCATCGGACGATAAAAGTTAGGGGAACTTTTATCTATTGGATAATAGAAACCATATTCTTTATATTAAAGGTATTCCTTGATAGATTTGGTTAAGTACTAATATCTAGAAAAAAAAAAAAATTTTTACACATGCTTTAAAGGACACTTTGGTTATTTTAAATATAAAAATTTCCTTATTTCTTTTGTTCATTGGTCAATAAATACTAGGGGATTTATTATCCATTGGGTAATAGAGTTAATCTTTCATCTACTACAAGGGTTTATTTAATAATTCATTTTCTAGATTTCCCATTTGATATTGTACCTATAGTATATTATGTATGTACTTTGGACTTAAAAATCTTAGATTTTCTAAGTACATTGATATTATTTTATATTGGGGTTTTTGGTACCTATTGGATTAAGATATTAAGAAGTTGATCTCCCTAGATTACATAGTACTTAGTTATATATAAATATATGTACTTGATGAATATATATATTACTAGTACACATGTGCAAAGGATAAATAGGTATTATTTATTAGATATCATCCCACCCCCTATTACCCATTGGATAATAACACTAGTCTTGCCAACAAGTACTATGGTTAATTTATTAAATCATTCCCTAAGATATCCTAAGTACAAATCTAGTTTTTTAATAGGAGACATGCGCATAATTAAATTACTTTAATGGGATATTTGATTTGGAAATCTAGTACCTTGTACCTTTTGGCTTATTATTTTTCTAAGAAAATCTTTACCCATTGGATAATAATTGCTAGGGAAAATTTTATCCTTTGGATAATAATCAAGACTTTTATAGCACCTCATTCTTGCCATTCAACTCACACCTTCACCTAGCAACTTCTCTCTTTAAAAAAACTTGTATTCTTCCTTTGTCCTTGCTTAGTTCTTCTTGTTCTTGAAATTCTTCTTGTGTTCTTCAAGAAACTTATCCAAGGCGGCCACTAAGCCGCCACCCGACCACCCTCTCGATCCAAAAGTTGTAGTAGTAATAGTCAAGACTTAGTTTCGAGAGAAATCTTTCTCTTTCGAAACTACCATAAGCTTTCCGTAGGAAGTTACTCCGTCCGACCACTACGTACTTTTCATAGCCGCCCTACCGCCAAGAAGAAAGGTAGAGTCCCTAGTCTACTAACTCTACGTAAAGTATAGAACCGTATCTTGAAAAGTAGATTATTCTTGCACTCTAACTCTAAGTATATAAGGTTATCTGTCACCTATAATGTTTGAGATGCATGATAAAGCATAAGTGATTTTTCACTTCAATGGCGTCCGTACATGTGGCGTTATGCTTTAAGTTGTGATTTGAACATGCTAAATAATATAGAGTTGGATAATCTTACTAGTTTAGTTTCAAGATTTCAATGAATGCTTTTTGATTCCTTATGTGGAAAGTTGTACCGCGAAATCTATATATGAAAATGAGACACTGAAATCAAGAAAGTTAAAAATATGACACCTAGGGTGTGGTTAATGGAAAAACGTGTTTCGAAGGAGGAAATATTTTGAAACTACATAATGACCAATTTTGGTGGCATTATGTGAGCTAAGGGTGTGTGTGTGGGCCAATGGGAACCCGGAGCGGCGGAACCATTGTGCGGATACCCGGAAACCCGGAGCGGCAGAACCGAGGTAGGGTGTGTGGCTTGGTTACCGCGGAGAGGTGCCAATGCAATTGTGTGCCAATGGGAACCTAGAGCGGCGGAACCATTGTGCGGATACTCAGGAATTCGGAGTGGCAGAACCAAGGTTGAGTGTGTTAAAAACTATTTTGGAAGATGTTAGTTTGGAAAAAGAAAAGTGAAAACGATGACACGGTCTACGATGAGTCGCGTATGTTTGGGCTGAATTAACTCAAATCAATTGGCAAATAATTGTGTGCGGGCGTGCCAGAAAAGAAATAACTTCAAAGAAGAAATTACTCTTTTCAAAATGATTTGAAACCACTAATTTCAATCAGGCAATTGTGTTATCCGTTCGATTACCTCAACTAAGAGGATTTTTCCTTAAGGTATCAACCAAATAAAAGATTGACGCGCTTCGAAATCAGAAAAGATGATTGAACACAAACAAACCTGAATCTAATCAAAGGTAAGTTTGTATACAAACACTCTTAAGATTTTATCAAGAATAATAAAGAAATGCAAGCACACTGAATTTAATCAAAAGCGAACTTGCAAACAACTATTCTTTGGTAAGAAAAGAGCTTAAAGGAAATAAGAAAACTTGAATTTAATCGAAAGTAGTCTTACATGCAAATAAGCCTTCAACTTACAAAAAAGATCCTACTCTAAACTAAAACTAATCTAAGATAGATCTCTGAGCAATCATTTTGTATGAATTGTCAGATGATATGGATTTTTTGTCGTCCCTTTCTCTTCAATTGCTTCTTCTATTTATAGACGCTGAGCTTGCCTTCGAACCCCCACGTCTTCGATTGATATCCATGTTGGCCACATAAAACGGTTGAGGGGGGTCTTCGAACGGTTATCCTGATATTTCCAGAATCCCTTCTTCTCCTGCTTGCTTCGATCGTGGTGTTCGTGGCTCCATGCTTAAATAACGGTTCCCACTTCCAAGCAACGTGGGTTAGTGTTTGGCTCAGAATAATCCCCTACAATCATGTCCACCATTCATTATAAACCAAACAGCAATGGTACCGTTCGATGTTTCCAAAGATCAATCAACGGTTTAAATCAGACTGCTTTTAAAACCATCCTTAATTATAGTCTAAACGCTGTCGGTTCCAATCAAAACGATACCGTATAGTACTAAAACAACATCACCATTTAACCCCGCAATCCTCTGTATCTCGGGTTCAACCAGGATGTGTTCTGATTGGTCAACACACTATTTGGTGCCACGTGTAACTTTCCTATTGGGTGGCATATTTTAGGATGTAAACACACCCCCCGCATTAACATTTTATTTATGCTAAATAAATGTTAATGGCACACGTTCTCTGCCCATATCCCTTCAACTTCGGATGCACGAAGCTTGACAGGGCTTCATTCCCATGCACGTCTATTGAGCTTCCCAAAGATAGCTACAATAATTTCCCTATAAATGGCAGTTAATGATAGGGTTTAACAAATTACATTACCCCTCATAAACCCCTTCGAATTTGAGTTTTCCCCTTATTAAGGAATCTTAAGTTTATGGACTCTCTTCCAGAAATCAATCTTATCTTGGACAATCTCGATTGCCAAACTCCTTCTCCTCATATGTCTCCTCCAAACTCTCCTCGAATGTTAGCAAGCAAAATCCTTTCGGATCGAACATTCCATACTCCCAACCCATCTACCACAGGTTGGGACTCCTCTTTAACCCATTCGAATTCGTTCGATGGGTCCAACTGGGGCTCATGGGAAGAAAACCCTACCAATACCAATACTGGCACCATTCTGGTCCGGTTCGATCAGCCTGATCCCACACCTCATAAATTCCATCACTTTCGAACCCTTTTCGCGAGTCAATTCCTACCCCTGAGTGGTAACGATACCGTTCACATGGGCATGCTCGAATCCATTTACTCCTCTCTCAAATTTTCTCCTTTCCTCAAACAGGAAGAAAACTATCTTGGGCCGGCTCCTTATTGCGACTTCAAACGCATGGCCCAAGCCCAAAAAACCCTCTGGCTCACAGAGGTGCAAACCCTACACTTCCCAGCTGACTTCGAAGAGACCAACAAGTTAATTCCTCTTCCTGAAGAGCCCGACTGGTTTAATGAGGTGAATAACCTTGCCATTAACACCCCTCATTTCCAATGGCAATATGGTTATTCCATCTACTCTGCTGACAAGAGCAAAGCTTTGCAGCTTCTTGCAGCTTTCTCCTTTCTGGACATCCATATCCTGGAGGAACAAGTCCCACTCACCAATTTCAAATGGGCTTGTGAAACACTGGTGCTATGTTCCATCCCTTCTGCGGTTTCTTATCAAATCCACTGCTTCCTGGATTTCTTACCAGTGATCAAGTCATGGCTCGAAGCCAATACTACTGCGTATTGCTTCGATCAATCCCTTCAAGACTATGCTCTTACTAAGGATAGGATTGAAAAACTGCATGACCAAATCCATAACTTCACTACTGAGTCCTTCGAAGTGGTGCCTGGCCATGCTGACAAAAAGCTTCGAAGGCGCTTCAAAAGGCAACAAATGAAGCGTCCAACAAAAGAGGCTCGGCTTCGAAGGAAAGCCAAAGCTTTGGTGCTCCGCTTCAGGCCCCTGCTGGAGAAGAAATTGGAGTCAGACTCCAAAGAGGACATGAGGAAAATGGAGCTGAAATTCCTCCAGTTTGCATGGAACAAGTTCCATAGCCTTGTTACTTGGTCCTTTCCTCATTATTTTGAGAATAAAAAAGCAACCGCTCAGCACCCAAGCCCTTCGAAGGCCTAATTTGTGCTTCTTTCATAGGAACTAGAATTTCCCTTGTTTTGCTTTTTCCCTTTTGTAAATACGTAAAATTCAATTTTGTAATCCAGTAGGTTTGTTCAATGAAATTTCTTTTTTCAACACGCTGGACTTGGGCTTATTGTTAAAATAGAAATTCTAATAATAAGAAATTCTACTAAAGAGAAAAAACCAACCCCAGCGGACCCCAGAGTACGGGCCCACTACAGGCCTGGCCCACCTGCAGGAGTATAAAAGCGGAATTGATTCAAAACCACCCCTTACACTCTATTCGTTCAAGCCTTCTCAAACTCAAAACTCCCAAGAACAGAAACCCTCTCTCTTTTCCTCGTCATCAACGCTAAACCCAAACTAAATCAATGGCTTCTTCCAGCAATCCAGCAGCCCGAGAACATGTTACTCCCTCTTTGGCCTTGAGACGGTTCGTGTCAGGACAAACACCAGGATCGACTAAAGAGCCCTATCTCGATTCCAGAGTCTTCATTCCAAACCCTAGCGAAGAAGGTACTTACATTTTAGGCCCTCAACTCATAGGAGAAATCCCTGCTAGCCTTTCTCTCTACTATCCTCGATTAGGGGATGCTGAAATCCGGGCTTGTTCGAACCAGGATTGGCAAAATTTTCCAAAGAAATCCTTCCCCTGTTGGCCCACATTGGACAAGGATTGGAAGATATGGACCACCCGTATGTTGGCTGCGAAGTCGGACGACTTAGAGAAGGTGGGTTTAAAAAGAATTATTACCCTCCTTCGAAGGGGGGTCCCACAAAATCCTCCTCTGATTCAGGCCGCCTTGGCCTTTTGGGACCCATCTTTCAACTTCTTTCGCTTTAACTGTGGCATGATGGCACCCACAGTTCTGGATGTTACCCAAATGTTGGGGCTTATTCCGTATGGCCCCCAATTCGACCCTACCAAGGAGTTCCATCCTCCCGAGGGGTTTACTCGTTTGACTGCCACCAACGGGGCTTTTTCCCAGTTCTACCACAGAGAAAGGAAATTGGTGGGAGAAGTGACCGAGACAGAGTTTTTTGCCTACATTCTTTACACCCTCTGCAAACACATCTTCTGCCACTCCGGGAAAAGAGTGATGAATGAATTTGTTCCATTGGCACTGGCACTTGCTAGAGGAGAAGAGTTTGACTTCGCCTCCTACTTCTTGGGTCATGTCTACAAAGCTGGGTTTGACTTCTACCAGAAGGGTTTGAACCATTCGCAGGGAGGGCCCCAATGGTTTATTCAACTTTGGCTTCATGCTTACTTTCCTGAGCTGGGTCCCTTCAAAACACCCACATCCCTTACTGGTGTCGTCGAGGCGCCCAATGTTCATGGTGACAACTACGTTCACCCAGAGGATAGCACAACACAGACTTTGGTATACTATCTCTGCTTTTTTGCTGGTCTAGCCTCAGATAGGGAGTGGCCCAATCCATACCCTACTCTTGTTGGGCCAACATGGTTGTTCGACATCCTGGCAGACAAACGGGGAAGATCCTCTCGAGCTATCCAAGCATGGGGCAACATTCTTACAAGCAGAGAGATCTTCATTTCCTCGTCGAATACCCTCAAGTCCATAGCACATGCAGAGGTATATTGCCCTGCACAATTTGCTAGGCAACTGGACTTTGTTCAAGGCATACCCACTCCTTACTGTGGCCTCGTCAACATCTGTATGTCTGAACGATCACCGATCATGGCTGACCAATTTCTGACGGGGTTTGCCCAAGCCAGACATGCATTGAGGAGAACAGTGACTCAGGAGTTCAGGGAACCTGAAGTGCGCACCACCCCTGCATTTGACAACTGGTGGCACTCTAACTGCTCCTTCCTCTCAGGGATTAAACCCTTCAAACGGTTTCTAGCCCACATTGGGTTCGAGAAGTCTGAGTTTGGGCATGGAGGAAAAAATAATTCGTCATCTTTTTCCTCTGACAATGAATTTGGTTTGGCTGGAGGGATCGAAGACATTACTGGAGGCGAAGTTGAACAAAGACTGACTCCAGTCGAAGCCTCCCCAATAGCAATGGTCGTTCCCCCTTCTCCATCAAGAAGACAACCTACGAGGGCAACACAAAAAAGAGGTAATTATCTCTGAACATCTCTTCTTTTTGCTGAAACCAAACCTAATTGCATTTCATCCTACAGGTGCCACTTCTTTTCCAGAAAGTGCCTCGAAGAAGAGAAAGATTACTTCTCAGCCTACAGAAGTAATTCCTACTAAGCACTATCTTGAGCCCTCAGCTGCACCTCCAGGTTGGTTTCCTTTCCTCCAATTAATTTTTTAAACCCCCATACCATTTATCCGATCCACCCTCTTACCCCTTTCCTTTCAGCTTCGAAGAGGACAAGGACCACCAGGAAGCGTGGTCCTCAGGTTTCTTCTAGTGATGAAGAGACAGAGAGTGACACAGAGATGCTGGCCTCAAGGGGTAAATTCCTTCCTCATTTACGATTCAGTAGAGGATTTCACTGTAATTCTAATTCTTGAGTTCGAACCAGGTGAAACAAGACAGATGAAGGAGACCCTCCGCTATGTGAGGAAAACAACTCCTCCCAAGAGACCTGTTTCTCCAAAGAAGTCTTTCTCCCCAAAAGAGGTAAGTTAGTTTAAACTGCATACATTCTCATGTGTCTCCTGTGCTCGTAACTTGCTGTTAAATTCTTTGTAGGCTCAGGTTGTATCCCCTGTTGAGGCGGTGGACCTAGCTCTTGTTCCCTGCCCTCAACAAGAAGTGATAGAGCCCTTAATTCCAATATCAGCAGCTGCCCCTTACAAGGTATCTTCTGAATACTCGCCTTTCGAATTATGAAAAGATTTACTCTAACTTTCTTTTGCTTTATTACAGGCATCCCCTGTTCAAGCTCTTTCTACACAGAAAGACTTTGACATGCACGCCTTGCTGTCATTTCTTACTGAGCCAACCTTTGCACAGGTAGTGGCTAGTTTGGCTCCTTCGAAGACTCTGGGGCCACTTCCCATTCTTCAGGGAGACTTCCCCTTTACTTCCTTATCGGTTTCAGGGGAGGGACCCTTAAGGATGGACCCTACTTTGGCTTCGAAGAGCCATATTCTTAGAAATGCTGAGGATCAAGGCTCCAGTTTGATCTCCTCCTCAGATCAGGTATTCTTGATACTTAATCATACCTTTCTTTTCTTGTTTTACATTCTATTTAACCTACTTATAAATCTTATGCAGGGAATAGGCATGGCCCTTTTTCCTGAAGATCATCCCTCATCTTCCTCTGCTCCAATTGACTTGCCCTTAGTGGTTTTCGATATATCCCTCTTTAAGAGTCAATTGGAAAAATTTTGTAATCAGATTGCTGATCCCATCCTCCCTTCCTCTTCGAATTCTCTCGAAAGCCTTCAACAACTTTTGAGCCCTTCCATGCCCTCTGACTTACCTTCCTTTAAGATTAAACATATTCCTTCAAAGGAAGAAGTTCTAACACTAAAAAGTTTTCTAAAATCTTTAAATCATTTAGGACTTCCTACTTTGATTGATCATAGTTTAACTTACCACTTCGAGGTATGTTATCAGGCCTTGTCCCTTTCCCAAGGACTCCCTTCTTCAATCAACTTCACTCTTCAAAAGCACCTCAAACAATTTAGTGAATTGATTGCTTATAATCACTTCTTGTCTGAAAGCATTGGCACAACTATTGAGAAAACCAACAAATTGGAGGCCAAAGCACTTGAGACTGCTTCTCGTCTGTCTCTTTATCAAGCCCGAAGGGACAAACTTTCAGAACTTGACAAGAAAATGAAGTGGTTACAAGAAGAAATGAAGAAGGTCAGGGAAGAGATAGCTGAAGTTTCGAATGGCTTTCCAGAGCTTGAAGACGAAGCATTACGGGATGAATCAACGCTTCCACAGCTTATTCCTTTTCTTCGAAAGGAACAGAGAAGAAAAGCTATCCATACCTCACTTTTGGATGCTAACTCTAATTCTCTTCGAGAGCTACTAACCACTATTCGTGATGTAATAAGCCCCTTTTTGTAACTTCACACAGCTTGTACGTTTTTTATTATTCAATTCAATTCTGGGATAAGTACAACTGTAATTAAGATTGACACTAGTTCCTATTGCTTAAAAGCTTACTGTGCCAACTTCTCACCTACCGTATCTTAAAGAGTCATTAATGACTATCTACTAGTATAAATAGAGGTCTCTGGGAAAAGAAAAAACTTACAGATCATCTTCTCCACTTCTCCTTCCTGTGGTATCATTCAAACCAAGCTTTCAAGTAAAGCTACAAGAAAGATAACTATCATGAAGCCTCATCTTGTATTTGTGAAGAAAAGCTTCGAAACATAGCCACATCAACCCTCATGATATTTCCCTTGAACCCTAAAGCCCTTAGGTATAGACACATCAACACTCATGATGTGCCTGTACTGGGCTGTTGCTTCGAAGACAAGAATGGGCTTTGAGCTCTATATCCCTACCAATGGAGCTTTGTAGGGAGAATAGAATCAAGTCCCAATGAAGCTAGGTTCAAGTCTTTGGATCTCAGTTGGTTGATCCCTAGAGATCCTCCTCCATGATACCATTATGCTCTAGATAGGTTCTCCAATGTAACCTTCTGTGTAACTGTTATGAGCACAGAAATTATTTACCAATGTATCGATCTTTATTCTAATGGCTTTGACCAATATACTGGTGTTCTTAGCCATCCCTTTCTATTTAATGTTATTAATGAAAACATAATAGCATGAAGGAAAATACAAACAGAAATCCTCCTTCCAATACTGTGCTCCCTGATTCCATGTATATTTATTACTCCTGCTTCGAAATGTGCTGATACTTCGAAAATTAATCTAGTGTAATTCCAATCGTTTCAACTAGCTCATTTAATTCCAGTAGTTTCTTAGCTGTCTCCTCGTAAGTTGTAAAAGATCATATACTTCTGACGTATGACGCCTAACGCTCTCAAACCCTTCACCTTCCGGGCTTCATGCGTCTGCAACCCATTTAATAATGGTAATAAATGAGGCGGACTCCCCGTATTTCTTTGGGCTATAAATACACCTAGACGTCGATAGATCACAGCATCTCTTTCAAACAAACAACATGGCTGAAAACCATCCAAATCTTGATGATCTCACTAGTCAATTGGCCAACCTGACTAACATGATCATGGAGCTGAAGAGAGACATTCATGCTGAGTCCCAGGCCCTTCGAAGTGAGATCGCTCAGCTTCGAAGCCAGCTGGTGTGTGTGGAAACAGCTTCACGCCTCTGCTTGGCTAGGACCTGGGATGATCTTTCGACCGTCCTCTCGGCTCATGAGGCAAAAAGTCCCCCAGAGGGAGGATCCTCTTGAAGATTCTCCTTTGGGACTATGAAGATCACCAATGGTCTTCATTTTGCTTTTTGGACCAGAGTTGGTCTTTTTGTTGTTCAGACCTACTTGGGTCTGTTTTTTTTTTTTTGTTCAGACCTATTTGGGTCTGTTTTGTACTTAGACCTGCTTGGGTCTTTTTTTTTTACTAATGAAATGAAACTCTTGCTTGGCTATTCTCGATTCTTTATAGCTTCGATTAGTAGTATGGTGACCCGTTTGTGTCTTCAAATGCTAAAAAAAAGTAAAATTTTTTTTGTAAAAAAGTTTTTTAGCATCAAATCACTCAACACTAAATCAGCCAGTCAGAACCATTGATGTGTGTAACCAAATTATTTCCACTACCTCTTGTGGAAGGACTCCCATATGGAAGGAATATAAACTTTCAGATGTCTTCCGTTTATTTTCCTTCGATGAACATAACCATTCAAATTTCTCAAATGATAAGCTCCCCCTTTCAAAACCCTATGGATTTGAAAAGGCCCTTTCCATGTTGGTGCCCATTTTCCTAATCCATCTTTTTTAACTCTCCTATCCCTAATAGGGAGGATAACTTTCCATACGAGATCTCCTTCATCGAAGCTTCGAAGAGCCACTCTTTTGTTATAGCTTCTGGCTATTCTTGCTTTTTGTAGCATAATCTGGTTTAAGGCTTTTATTCTAGCCTCATCAATATCTTCCAATTCCATATGCATGGCCTGATGATAAGATCCTGTGTCTAAATCATTCTGACATGCTACTCTCTGGGATCTTACAGTGATCTCCATGGGTAACACAGCGTCATGCCCATATGTTAATGCAAATGGTGTGGTACCTGTACTAGTCCTTTTTGTATTCCTATATGCCCATAACACATCAAGTAACAGATCATGCCAAATTTCTGGGTTTTGATCCACCATTTTTTGGATCCCCTTCTTGATAATTTTATTAGTTGATTCTGCTTGACCATTGGACTGAGCATAATAAGTACTAGTATATATTAATGAAATTCCATGGTTCGTGGCAAAATCCTTTACCAATCGTCCTTCGAATATGGAACCATTGTCCACTGTTATTGTTTGAGGACTCCCAAACCTGTATATGATTCCCTTTATGAAATCTATTACGTGGGTTTGTTTGACCTCCTGATAGGCTTGGGCTTCTACCCATTTTGTGAAATAATCAGTAGCTACTAGGATAAATTTATGCTTTTCCAATGAAGGAGGATAAATCATCCCAATCATGTCCATAGCCCATCCCCTAAAGGGCCACGGTTTTATTACATATTGCAAATCTGTGACTGGTAAATGCTTGAGTGGACCTGTTTTTTGACAGGCTTGACACCCCTTTGCATAATCTATACAATCTTTGAGGATGGTGGGCCAATAATACCCATATCTCCTTATTAACCATCTCATTTTTATGCCAGCTTGATGTGCTCCACAGATTCCCTCATGCACTTCAGCCATTAATTTAAATGCATTTACCTTGCTCAAGCATTTCAAAAGAAGACCATCCATTCCTCTCTTGAATAGCTCATTATTATACATTATATAGTTCATTGCTTTCAATTTGGTTGCCTTGTCTGCAACGCTGTCTGGCTTGGTTAAATATTCAATCAATGCTTGCCTCCAATCAGCATTTCGATGGGTTAAAGCATTGACGTTTAATACTTCGAAGTCTGTCAACCTATTGTGTAACATAGGCAGGGATTTCCTCAAAGTTAATTGACAAAATTCCTTTTCAACTTCTGATAAAACTTTGTAGCCGGACGCTCTTTGAGCTATTTCGTCAGCCTCTTCATTAAAGAACCTAGGAATATAAGTTAAAGTAAGCATATGAAATTGATCCATCAGCTCTTTAGCATGCTGATAATAAATTATCAGCGCTGGACTAGTACATTTAAACTGTCCATTTAGTTGGTTAATCACTAACTGAGAATCTCCAAAGATTTCAGCAACACTAACCCTTAATTGAAGCAAAATTTCTAGTCCAATAATCAATGCTTCATATTCTGCCTGGTTATTGGAACATTGTCCCTCACTGAGTCTAAAACCATATTTGGTTTTCAAACCTTGGGGGGATTCCAGAATTATGCCCACTCCAGCCATCTGAATAGTTCTTGATCCATCGAACCATAATTTCCATGGCCTGATTTCAACTGTACTAGCCTCCAACGTTGTTGGTGCTTTGTATTCATTTGGATGATCGGCCAAAAATTGGCCAATGCTTGGCCCTTTATTGACTTTTGAGGCACATACTCAAGACAAAATTCAATTAAAGACACTATCCATTTCCCAATCTTCCCACTAAGCACTGGCTTAGAAAGCATGTGCTTAATTACATCAGTTTGAGAAATAACATAAGTTATTCTAGGCAACATATAATGCCTGAGTTTCTTAGAAGCGTAAAATAAAGCTAAACATAGTTTCTCTACTGCAGCATACTTGCATTCACAAGAGTTTAAAAACCTACTAAGGTAATAAACTGCTCTTTCCTTGCCATCCTCATTGTCTTGAGCCAACAGAACACCTATTGAATCTTGTGTTGCAGCTAAATACAACTTTACTGGCTTTCCTTCAATGGGAGGCGCCAATACAGGAGGGTTGGCTAAGTATCTTTTAATGGCTTCGAAGGCTTCATCATGCTCCTTTGACACTTGAATTCCTCCCCTCCTTCAGTTTCAACAAAGAAGAGAAGATTTTAGTTTTCCTGCAGTATTAGATATAAATCTTCGAAGGAAATTTAATTGACCAAGAAACCTTTGCAACTCCTTCTTAGAAGAAGGTGGTTTAGCCTCAATGATGGCCTTAGCTTTGTTCTTGTCAACCTGTATTCCTTTACTGTGAACTAGATACCCTAAAAACTTCCCAGCTGATACTCCAAAAGCACATTTTTCTGGATTTAACTTCAGCTGATAGCGTTTCATTTGTTGGAATGTCTTTTCCAAGTGTTGTAGATGATCCTCATCAGAGTTTGACTTCACAATGATATCATCTATGTAACATTCCAGAAAAGTTCCCACAAATCATGAAAAATAGTATTCATTGCTCTTGATATGTGGCCCCAGCATTCTTTAGCCCAAATGGCATTTTGACCCATTCGAAGATGCCAATGTTACCTGGGCAGGCAAATGCTGTTATTGCACATCTTCTTCTGCTATGCAGATTTGATTGTACCCTGAATGCCCATCTAGAATGGATAATATCTTGTGGCCAGCAGAACTGTCCACAAGTGTATCCACATTAGGCATTGGGTATTCGTCTTTAGGAGTCGCAGTATTTAGGTTTCGAAAATCAACACAGATTCTGATAGTTCCATTCTTTTTAGGGACTGGAACTATATTAGATAGCCATTCAACATACCG